>JAIZAY010001227.1:0-18576 GCA_029531755.1 Holothuria leucospilota
TTAATTTTGATGGCCACAGAAATATTACAGTGTCTCCGTAAAGAGATCTCAAGTGCCAAGGTATGCCAGGAATAATACCAAAATATGGTGAACTACAAACTACAGGCACAAGTAGTGGCTTTGCATGCGCAAATTTATGCTTGTTGCCTGACTATATAAAGACTTCTCAATGACACATTACCAACAACAAACCATGAAACACTGTAACTCATAGCATCTCGAGTGAGAATCGCTAGATACTACCACTGGACTACTTCAACTGCTATTTAACTTTATAAAGTTGTTGTTTAAAATCTTCCACCGTTGGAGCATTTCTACATTCGAGTGGGAGTTTATTCCATTCTTCTGCTCCCCTATACGAAAACCGATTTTTTCCATATTGGCTGCGTGCAACATTTAAATATAATTTATGTGACGTGGTAGATCTAAGCCTATGGTCATGAATCTGTTCTGTATATTGAAACATATCAATTAAGCACTGGGGAGCAAGACCATTGAGAGATTTATGAACCATTATTAATCTTTTAGCTCGAATAAGTTTATCTATTGGCTGCGATTTTAGGACTTCGAACAAGCCAGCGGGACTTTTATTTTTACTTCCAGACTTCCGAGCTACTTGTTTTTGTAAATCGGTAAGCCTTTGAATATCATCCTTATTACAAGTCCCCCAAACAAGACTACAATAATCTAGAATAGGTAGAACATAATAATTGTAATATAAATTAATGGTGTCCTCATCAATTAAGTCTTTATTATGTTTTAGTTCATTCAATCTGTTTGACACTATTTTACATATGTTGTTGACATGGGTATGCCATGTTAAATTGTGATCTACTTCAACACAGAATAATTTTTGGGAAGTAACATTTTGGAGAGTTGCGCTGTCAACAGTAACATTAAGTCTTTCATCGCCACAGGCTGTTCGTCTTTGTCTAGAACAAATAAGCATGCTCTTCATTTTATCTGCATTTATTACCATTTTATTGCTTTTGAACCAGTTCGTTATACAAGCCATATCCTCATTAAGTTTCTTGTTCAGACCACCAATACTTTCATCACTTACATAAAATATTAAGACATTTTCAAACATTTCAACAGAGCAATGCTGTACATGCATAATCATGTCTTGTAAAAAGATGATGAAAAGAAGAAAACCAAGGATAGATTCTTTAGGTAAGCCACAAGTTACAGTCTTAGGATCTGAAAGCTTACTGTTAACAAAAGTGCATTGTTGTCTTTTAGTAAGGTAGGAAGTAAACCATTTCATAGAATTTTCACTTAATCCATAGATTTTTAGTTTCCTCAGTAGAATTTTATGGTCAACTAGATCATAGGCCTGACTGAAGTTTACGAAAACACACCCAACTAAATATCCCTTGTCAATATCACCCATCCACTTGTCAATAACTTTGATGAGAGCAGCTTCAAGTAAGTGCTCTTCATGAAATTTACATGTATACTGCATAAGTCGTTGTAGATTGTTATCAACTAAATATTTGTTCAGTTCAGAGTAAACATGCCGTTCCAGTACTTTAGATAAGTGAGATAAAATTGGTCTTGATGTATAATTTGAAACATGAAGAGGTGATTCATTACTTTTTAAAATAGGAATAAGTTTTACCTCTTTCCAACTGGATGGGAACACATTACTTTCTATACTGGTATTAATGTGCTTGACGTAATGATCAGTCTGATTCCGAGACTCTCTAGGGAGGTTTGCAAGGACTTCATCCAGATCAGTTGCCTCACTGCCGTTTAGATTCTCCAATACCTTTAATACATATGTTTTATCAACTTTACGAATTTCAAAACGTTTACCAGTCAGTATTGATTGTTCTAATGTCGTCAAATAACTATCATCAATCCAATCGTCATTATAAACTGCTTCAGGCGTAAAAAAAGCATTGAATAAATTAGCAATTTCAGTGGTATCAAACACTTTTTCATTATTATTAAGCAAACAAACTGGGTCACTTCGATTTTGTAGCCCAGTGTTTTTTGGAAATATAGTTCCGAAAACTTCCATGATTCCTTCTGGGTCCTCTTTCTTTTTTAATTCTTCCATGAAGAAGTTTTTCTTGGATTCCTTAAATAAGGAAGTAACGTCTTGTGACCTCTCATGAATCAGAGATGGCTTATTTAACGGAGTACTGTCTCGCAGCCTGATTGCCTCCTTAATTTCATCATTAAACCACCTTGGTGGATATTTTTGTTTGCTTATCTTATCTTCACATTGCACATGCGTATTAGGTACACCTTGAGCGATTAATTGCCCCTTTTTCAAGGCCTCATCAGTGTCTTCCTCCTTAAGCACTGGATCCCATAAACACTCATCACTAAGGACCCTTCTAAATGTATTCATTTTATTTACCCCAATTGATCCTTGTATTATTCTTTCTTCTTTGCTCTCTGGGGCATCAAACTGCCACGAAAAATAAACAGGGTAATGATCACTTAGTCTGATGTGAGGAACAGTGACACTTTTAACCATGCCTTTATTCGTAGTATAAATATGATCAATGATTTTACTAGATGTATGAGTTTCCCTAGTTGGCTTTGTCACCATTTGATGTAATTTATAAGTACCACATATGTTTTTCCATTTTTTATCACGACCATTTTGTGAAAGATCAATGTTAAAATCACCAATTATAACAATATCTTTAAAACAATCAAGGGGTTTACGTATCATCTGAATGAAATGGTTACGCCATTCAACTTTTTCACTAGGTGGGCGATATAAGGCACAAAGAAGTACATTTCTAGTATGAGGTAAAATTATTTCAATCCACACTGCCTCAATATTATCAGACTCGAACTCAGGGTGCTTAACATAAGGAGTGTTGAGGTCTACATAAATAGCAACTCCGCCACCACTTTTCTCCAGTCTATCCTTACGAATTAACTCATATCCTGGGATCTGTAATTCATAATCCTGATACGATGCGTCCAAAAAGGTTTCATTCAAAGCAAATGCATTGAAGTCATTACTTTCATCACACAAAATTAATTGCAGTTCGTCTAACTTTTGGTAAAGGTAATGAATATTTAGAAAACCAAAGGACAGCATATTTCTTGGCTTCTTTGCTGAGCATGGTCCATCAGAACGCTGTACAAAGCAATGAAAACAGTAAATATATATTATACTTAAAATCTGTATTGAAGGGACTATTGATAGTATGCTTTCCTCATGAAAAGACAATTTGTAAAAACTACTACTTTACCTCAGTAAATAAAACTCATTCAAATATTTATGACATCAATTGCCCCTGAGTGGAAGCGCATCTCAATAATTTATTGCAATTATTTGTAGGGTATAGCATGTCATTTAATTCACAAAAAGACGTCTTCACTTTCTCCCTGATTAAAATATATCTGATGACATGAAGAAATAGTTCCCATAACCAGAATACAAAAATACATTCATGTTTTGATGCCTGAATTTATTTAACTACACTTCAGTTTTCAGAATTTCCAAACTAAAGAAACTCTACAATGTAAATGCACTGGGATAATGTAATGTATCCACCAATGTACCAGTATATAAAGTGAAATATCTATGACTCCTACCTTGAGATATCATGCTTACAAATTTGTCATAGTTTGACCTCTCCAGAACGACAACAGGATTTTTCTATTAAATATGGCAATTTCATACCAAAAATTATCCTTGCTCCAAGAAAAAGGTATCCTATTACACAAGTTACTCATATTTTTACCTGAGATGACCTTAGACATATGAATATAGCAAGGTACTTTCTGCTGAATATATTGCACCTTCATGATACAGTACATATGTACAAGATACATGCTTCTTCCCTAAGGACTGACTGATTACAGGCTTTTTAGAGTTTAACATCTGATAAACTCAGATGGCCTTTGACCTCTATCAAAATCATTACAGTTCTTCCTCATTACTGGTACATCTTCATACTATGTACAGTATGAAAACTATCTATTCCTATGTTTATCTTTATCATATGACCTTTGAACCCTGACAAAAGCTATGGAGCTATTTCTCTTTATAAAATGCATTTACATAATAAGTATGAAAAGTATCCGTACTTTCTACCTTGCAAAATTGTTTTATCAAGGTTTTTGAGTTTGCCCTCCGTTTACCTCAGTTGACCTTTGACCTCCATCATAACCAACATGGTTGTTTAATTTTACATAATATATCTACATGCCAACTATAAACAGTATGCATGCTTATTATTTTGAGAAATTGTGTTGAACGATTTTCAGATTTTAACCTGCCATGAACCCAGATGACTTTATCCTCTACTAATTGATAGGTATATCTTTCTCTTTACATAATGCATCTACATGCTAAGTATGAAAACCATCCATGCTTCCTATCTTAGGAAATAATTTTGACAAGGTTTTCCGAGTTTAACCGACGAATGACGATGACCCAAGATTCTACCACCTCTAGACATCCGTTATTGAGAATCCTGCATTCTGATTGTTTAAACACTGACCTGTTATTCCACAACATACCGTCAGTAAATGTAAACACTTATTAAAATGAAGTTTTTCACACATTTTCAGTGGTAGAATAGGTTCGCCTCGTCCGTTATTTTGGCACATTTGGAGCCTCGACGGTTTATTCACCAGTAATAGTCTGCCAAATACGATTTATTCCTTAATTATCTTCAGAGAATCTTCACCAAAAACATAGAAACTTTAGAATCGTCAAGAAGGTCAAACCTACAGTATGAAGGGGATGGGCTACAAAGAAGTTCAGGATGAACTGTAAGACTATACTGTACAGTTACATACTATATTCAAATATAGCATTACAGCATAATCAAACCAGAAAGCCCGAAGGCCTAGTGAATTTTTGCCGAAAGGAAATATGTACCTGTATCCATCTTTTACTTCTTGAGCTATAGCATTTACTAGCAATTTCCAATTGTCTTTGCTGCTTCACCTCCAATAACCTCATAAAATCTTTGACCTCAATCAAAAACAATAGGGCTCATCTTTTGAATATAACGCATCCAAAAGCCAAGTATGAAAAGTACACACGTTTCTTACGGTACGTTGAGCTAATACTTTTACCAGGATTCAGTTTTTGACCCCTGTAACCTTACATGACCTCCAACCGGAACTTAAAACTATGGTGTTCTTTCTCCTAATATGATAGATTTATACACTAAGGACAAAAAGTCGTTCCTAACTTGAGATATCGTGTTTTCAAGAGTTTCAGTTTTTGTCCTCTGGTGACCTTTGACCTCTACCAAAGCAATAGTGTCTATCTTCTGATTATAAGGCACCCACATGCCATGTATAAAAGTATCCATGATTCCTATCTTGAAATATCGTGTTTACAAGACTTTGAGTTTTTAACCTCTGGTGACCTGACACGACCTACTCAAATAACAATAGACTTCTTCCTCTCAATATGATTAAAATCATACATCACATATGAGAAGTATCCATCATTCCTATCTTGAAATATCATGTTTATAAGCAATTTTAAAGGTTTTCGAAGTTTTACCTTCAGTAAGCTCAGATAATCTTTGACCTCTACCAAAACCAGTAGGGTTCATTTTCTGGCTTTAATGCATCCACATGTCATTTAAGTATGGCAAGTATCCATGCTTCCAACATTGAGATATCATGTTTACAACGTTTTTGGTTTTTGACTTCTGATGACCTGACATGACCTCTGCCGCCACCAAAACAATACGCATCTTTATTTCATTATGATATATCCATACATCCATATACGAAGTATGAAAAGTATTCATCATTCCTGTCTTGAGGTATTGTGTTTACAAGCCAAGCATCACGCACACACCCACACACACACGAAAGTACACTAGCCATTATCACTGCTGGGATTCCTTTTGCCATCAGTAAGGAATCAAAAATGGACAATGAAATAAAAACTCACCTTGCTGCAACTCTCTGTAGTCCCTTCTTTTTCTGACTCTAAATCAAAACTCTGTAAAAGAAATGAAAACAATTAAAATACAGGGTTTTTTTAAATTCTATGGTTGAGACCACAGAACACTGAACATACTGGGCATATTGTGCCACTGGCTCAACACTCTGTTGTACTTGAGTCAGTTTCACTCACTTAACGCTTTCCTCAAAACTAGAAAAGTCATTGTTAAGTGTTGGATTTTCCTTTCAGGTACTGTACACTGTTAACAGTTCAGCTCAATGAATTATTACATATCAAAACAATAGATGAGTTGGAAAATTTTACACTTTTGTAAAAATAAATGCTGAAATTAAACCTTAACCTTCACAGTACTTAGGGTATCAACCATCATATATTAGTCATCACTAGGACTGCAGACACAATTATATATTAGGTCTATCATTACCCTCTCTTAGAGGAAATTTTACCAGCAAGTGCACTAAAATATAAAGTTTATGTTTAAAAAAGTTTTAATTTCTTTTGAGAAAAAATGATCATGAAAATTTGTGTGGACAATCATATCCAGTCTCTCTTTCTGCGAACCTTAAGATGTGTGCGTACGCTTTTGCTATTGGAACTTTCCGTACTAGCCTCTCTTTAATTGATCTATGTTATCTCTTGAAATAAACACTTTTGTTGGGTGTACTTGGTCTTACTTTTATTTAGTTATTAATGGAAACTGTTTTAGTTATTAATAGAAACTGTTTTAGTTATTAATGGAAACTGTTTCAGTTGCTTAAAAGGTCAACTAGATGTCTTGGACATGTCATGCATCTTTAATAACTTCCACAACACTCCATTTCATGGTACAATTAAACTAGAGAGCCTACTTGAAAATTCTTTACAAAACACTACCAAATGGAGGTGAGCATTCACATATCCACTTGCATGTAAGATTCCAAGGTGCACATTTGACACCAACAGGTCAACTTTTTACCTTACTCTAAGGTAAAAGGGTTGACCTGTCAGGGCCAACAGTCTGCCCAAATATGGAAAGTGAGCCATGATTTATAGGAACTATGTGTTAACAGTTTTTCGAGTAATCATTTCTGCAAATCAATGAGTGTTAATTAGGTTTGAATTCATTTCTGTAGCTGAGAGTGTAGTGAAATGTCACTTTAAGACATCTGATTTCATACTAATTATGTGTATGTAATTGTGAGAGATAAGCTTCAGAGACAGGCTTGTTTTTACTGTTTTAGAGAATCAGCGAAATAATAAGACGAAAGCAAAGGGTAATCAGCGTTGTTTGTTGTTACTTAACGAACGACATCACAGACATCGTAAAATTGTTGACAGAAAATAATTTAAAAAATGACATTAAGAAACCAATTTTGACGGTAGACACACTACATTCACTGACGAAGACAGGGGCACAAGAGGTCCATAGCCCCCCTGTTCATCCCCCCCCCCAAAAAAAAAAAAAAAAAATTACGACAGCAAAAAAAGTACGTACGTCGGCCTGAGCTAGGCTGGCCCTAGGCACTTCGAGGGTCATACTGTATGAATAATAAACATTTTCCAAGGTAAGTTTCTGCATGCCTGGTGACGTCCAACGGTGTACGCACGCGGCACGCATGCAGTACATCAATATAGTACGATATCCAATACAATATCGATAGTTGATGGATTGCTCGCCGACATTCATCAATCAAATGTCACAATATTCATGCATCATAATTACATGCAATGATCAAGCTGTGCATATAGAAAACGTTCACTGAGCTTATAATCTTTTTCAACAGTTGATCATAATCCCCACTAATCGTCATATGTTAGTCAACATTTACCCCCATAGAAACCACACCTATGCCTTGTGCACAGCAGGAGCAAGATTTA
Source organism: Holothuria leucospilota (assembly GCA_029531755.1). Classification (NCBI taxonomy): domain Eukaryota; kingdom Metazoa; phylum Echinodermata; class Holothuroidea; order Aspidochirotida; family Holothuriidae; genus Holothuria; species Holothuria leucospilota. The sequence continues at coordinate 7,775 of JAIZAY010001227.1, forward strand.
GGACCTAATTTTAAGCACAATCGTGAACTTGTGAAAATTAAGAACAGATTTCATGCCCAAAAAGGCTCAAAAATTGTTTATTATATAGTAGTGCATTGATAACAGATTTACCCCTTTCTTTTTCACGCATTTCCCCCACTAATTTTGCCAAAGGTGCGTTCTAACATTGGCCCCAAAACAACCTTTTTCTTGATTTTCTTGATTCGTCTATACTTAAGAGCTTCTGAAAAATTAAAGACGATGCAAACAGTGGCGCCGGCACGGGGGGAATGGGGGCGTGTGCCCCCCAATTGGTTTCAGAAAAAAATGTTTGAAAATTTTTAAAATGATCCCAAAAGGCATATTTAAGCTATAGATTTCTGTAGAGGGTAGGGTGATGTGCGTTTTCGACAGAGTGATGGATCTATTGTAACCATTTTCTGTCACAAATGGTTCTCAAACTATCAGACTTATCGCAAATCCTTCGCAAACTGTCAAAATTTTCGCGCGCTCCTCGCTCTTCAAACCTTACCTCAATAATGTCCTTATTATCAATAATTTCCGGTAGCAACTCCCGCAGAAGCACAGCAAAAAAATTTGAAAGCTGTTTACGAATTCTCAGGTAGTAGACTCGCTTTTTGCTTGGCAAATAGGTTTGTTGGGGAATTGAAAGTGTCTCGATGCAGAGTATGAATGCAGGTTTTGTCATGGTTATTTTATTTAATGAAAAATTTCGGGGCGCTTTGCGCGCTTTCGTCACGGTTTGCGCTCCATCTCATGACCATTATTAAGGTTATAATACATGCAACTATTCTGATCGCAACAGTTTTCCGAAAAACAGAAGTACATCTCCAATCTCTGTAGGGGTCTATGCTATCTTTCAATCTAATTTGTAGCATGATGTTGAAGGTACGTATTTGCCGTTATACAATCAAAAAATTTTACTGAGCGCTTCGTGCGCAGCCATTACCGGTATAGATGGTGATTGTAAATACACTTACGACGAAAAGGGGTTTCTGAAACGCACTTTTTAGTCCTTAACCACTTTTGCTTTACCTATCAGGGAGGTTTAATATCACCTCCCTGCACCTTTACTCCCCCTCCCATTCCCCATTGCTGGAAGGTAATTGTCTGGATTTTCGTTTACACTTAGTAAAAATACGATAGTTGTAAAGTGATGGAAATCATACTCTATTGTATCATTCGGATATCGGGTAATAAACATCATATCAGTGCCCCAATTTAGATAATTAATCCAGAGCTTCCAGGAGGCACTATACCGGTGTCTGCCAGCCTTAGATACCCTTTTATTATGCACAATGAAGCAAAGGAAAATTTTCGTAATAGTCCAAGAATGTTTCTGTGGACTCCACGCACGTATATTTACGTAACAACTTCCCCCGAACAGAAGGCATTAAAGTAGCCAAAAGGGGGGCTTCAGGAGGTTTGTTGACAACATACCCTTCTCTAAGACAACATACTCTCCTATTTCACCTAGGCTAACCAAAAATAAGAATTCACTAAATTATGGATATTTTCCAGCCATATATGATCAGTTCCAAAAATATCCCAAAGAGAGCGCCATTTTGCATCTAAGCAACCTTAAATTAACAAAAATTTCTCAAAGGGTTGGGGGACACCGACTCCCCTTAAACCCCTCCCCCATGACGACACCTTTATGTAGTGACAAAAAAAGATTCCACACTGCTGTATACAATCGCAGGGACGCACAGAAAAAAGGAACAATTTACGAAGACTTTGGGCGACTGAGATGGTATTACGACGTCATCTGTTCTGCCCCCAATCACCAAATCCTTGCAGCTCAACTGCGAGCATTACGCGACTCATCGCGCAAAATACCCCCTTTTATGACTTATTTGGGTGACGCGTGTACACAGCAATACATTTGACCCCCTCCCCGGCTCGGCCCTCGGCCTCTATATGCTCCTTCGCTTTGTTGATCCTTTATTTTTGCCACCCCCTCCCCCCCCCCCCCCCGTTGAATGATCCTGGCTACGCCACTGACTACTTTACCTTTTATTCATGCTATAAAATGGTAAAACATGTATTAAACAAGTTGTTTGCTGAAAGACAATTACAGTCATTAATGTCTCAACAAGGAATGGGAACAGTTTCAGAGTTTATTGTATTCCAAGTCTGTTGTACTGTAGGTTCTCTGTTTTATTTTTAGTTTCTTTTAGCTTTTGAGGATATTTTAGATGGTACTGGAATTAGGGATGACAGTTTAATGAAAAATTTCTCATTTAAAATAAGTTTCATTCATTTGATTAATAAACAATTAATACCTACCAATAACTGTAGATTACTGTAAGTTAACTCAGGTATGCCTAACTCCTTATCAGGAGCGTAGCCAGGAATTTGTCAAGGGGGGGGGGGCGAAGCCTATAGACAGACTCTCAGCCCTCCAAGCCACCATGGGTTGGCGCGAAACGCAAGAAAATTTTGGCCTAAAATGCCTCCCAGATCGCTGGAAATGGTACTTCCCAGGCCTGTTTAGCCCATATAAATAGGGAGAACACTAGCAATATTGTACAAATAAACATTAAAAAATACCAAAAATATACTCAAGCGGGAAGGGGGGCGGGCGGCTGCCTCCTTTGCCCCCTTGGCTACTCGCCTGCACCTTATCCATTGTATATTTCAAAAGATCAACACATTTCATTTATACTCAAAGACTAATACACGTAACGGAGGAGCTGCAGCTAACACAAAACTAATAACATGCTTTTGAAGCTTACCGTTCTCAAAGACGCACCCTCTTCTCCATTAGGCTGAGAACTTTTAAGTGGTTCTTCACTCTTGTTCATATCATCCATATTACAGTTGCATTCTCAACAATATCATACACAGTGATGTATCTATAGAACAAACAAGAAAATCACTATTACATGTACAGTAGTAAATACAGTGTTACATACTTCAATAGCTGCTCTACAAGTGCAAGTCAATATTCCACGGCAGTGACGATATTCACATTAAAAATGATGGTGAAAGCATTGACAGTCCAAAGTCTACAAAGCGAATGGGGCTTAAAGGTTTTATGACATGAAAATTACATAGTTGGATATCTGCATACTGAAATCTTTTCCCTATTGATGGTCTGTCCCCTTCTCTCTTTGCTTGAATGAACAACATCAACAAACACGAGATAAGTTGACCCCACAGTTTGCTCTCACCCTTGCATGCATTTACAGGACAAACACAGACCCACATCTCTGTGTAGATCGACTCTCTCATTGTTTACATAGTGGTCTCTTGAAGCATGCTTGAGTGACTTAAGCAGGAAGTCGGGTAAAATTCAATCTCCCCGCCTAGTCTTTCTTTTGATGGGGTGTCGGGTGAAATTCCTTGTAGGGAAGGAAATGCGCCATGGAGTGATCTAAAAAGCATTAAAATCCACGAAATAGCAGCAAGTACCGTTAACTGGTTAAGATGCATCACATACTGACCATTTAACAGGGTAATTTCTTCTATTTCACACTTGCATCATGAAAAAACGTGAGCTAAATATGCAAATTTGTGATGTCTAAAGATGGACATACCAAAGATGGCTTATGTTAATAGCCTGAGTTTTTTCAGCCTTCATTTTAAGGACACTTGTAGCACTCTTTTCCCTGATGGATATATTTTGGAAGTTAAAATTGTTTCCTTGAAAATAATATATAACTCACCAAACTGTAAACTATCTGCTCAGTAATTAAGGGGTAATTTATATAGGGTTAATGAAAGAAATCTGAAAACTGTGCAACACTCCACATTATTATTTTTTGGATATAGGGGATATATCTTGAGAATGGCAAAAATAATGAAATAATTTCAACGTATCTTTCATTGAGGGATTTTATTCAGTCTTTAATCGCCAAATGAAAACAACTCAAAAACAACTCTTCGTGGTGGCAAGTCACCAAAACTTAAAGAAACTGTAGGTTAAATTTGTGACCAGCACATGGATAACAGATGGAGGGCAACAATATATACAGCATCATATCATGAAGCTGTGCATGAGTACTGTACACTGTGGGAAGGATTCAATGCACTATGTACACAAATCAATTCTTGCGGTAGAATGAGTAAACTGACAATATGCTCTAGTATATGCACAAAAGGGGATTAGCCTATAGCTGAACTCAAGCCGAATTGAAACTGAGTGTTATGACACATCAGTACGGTATGTACAGTATGATACAGACAAATTATCTTCAATAGTCTTGACTAAAGTTGTTCTGTTTATACCATTACAGTACTACATAAGTAACATTATCTACAGCAGAGGGGGTAATTAGGAACAATATGTTAAGGGGGGGGGGAGGTTAAAACTTTGCCTTGGAATTTCTTAACATGAGCAGGGAAATAAGCCCATTGTTAGTATTAAGAAGGGCAAAAAGTAGATTGACTCGCAAACATGGTCAGCGCCAGCGTAAAAATTTAAGGGGAATCCCCACTTGGTCTAAAATTTTGGGGGGATCTGTGATTCTGGGGGGATGCTAGCCTTGTCAAATCGTAGAAAAAAATTGGAACATGCCTGCCAGGGATACAAATTTACAAGCCAAGTGATGTAACCATACCCCACCCCACCTTTTCCCCTATTTCCAAGTCGGACAGAGTGAGGCCCATTGATTATATATAATTCAAACCTAACCATCACATCCAGACCTTGGCTACCAGCAGTTGCAGTCACCGATTCTTTAGGAAGCTCATGTTTTCTGCACTGATTGCTTTAGCAGTCTGAGTTGAATATTTGAAGAAATAATGCATCACGTACACTCCCTTTTCAAATATATTGTACTTGAGGTCCCAAGTCTAGAGTGTTTAAACTGTCACCAAGTAAACCTTCATAGGTTACAACTGCAAAATTACACACACCTTCAGCAACTCAACTCATTTTGATGGTCAATGACAAGGTTTTGCCAATTTCGATGCGTCTAAAATTTTGAGATTGTGGTCCCAAAAGTTCAAGCCTACGACCACGTAAAGTCCTTTCGAATTTCAATGTTACTGTTATACACTCTATAGGTGAAGGCTGCGGTCTTAATAGCAAGCCCCATAGTTAAGTTGACAGGTATCCAAAATTATCTAGCTGGCATTTATTTCATAAAATATGTATGGGGCATGGGTAAAATACTCTAACTTAGCCCTCAACATAATTTTCAAAAACTTTACTTCGCTTATTTTGAGGCAATTTTGAGGCACTTTACTTGTTTCTTTAGAGCTGTTGACATTAGGTCACACGCCATCCTGACGTGTTGCATATACGGATATATGTCAAGCCTAGCCTAGTCTTTTGTCAACTTGAACACAGCCACAACCAAACTGTACGGAGAGTTTAGGTTGTAGCACAACGGTATCAAGCTCTCAGAGCACAACGTAAAATACAGTATAACGAACCCGTCAAAACGCAACAAGAGTTCATGGGATTTTTGTGTGGAGAATACATCCACACGTGGTTATCAGTGCATTGCTTCAATGACTTAGCGTGTGCAGTTTGTGAGCTGAAATTGTTCTGAATGCAAGGCAGACAGTATACAAATTTTGCAGAAAAGGTTCATACCAAAATCTGAGAAGGAATTCCCCTTCAAAAAGTTGTTGCGGGAACCGACAACATTTGTGCACGGTTTCCGCAATCCCGCGGCTAATGCAAACCCTACCTGAGTCACAAAATCAATGGACTCAAAAACCTACAAAAATATTTGAATGACAATGGAAAGGTGGACGCCAAGAGTACAGTAAGTATGGTTATTCGTTCAGTATAGGCCTACACATGGAGGATATTTTCACAGTAATAAAGCAATAAGAGCATCAAGGATGCAACAGCTCAACTACGATTTCCCCTCACACACAGTAACTGCAAATAATGTAATTTCGTTAGGGGTCTATACCGAAGCGTCTGAAGGAGGGTTCGCATTAAAGCCCCAATACGAGTTCCATGGAAAATTTCAGTGACAAAGAACGGCGGTGCTTCATGTTCTTCAGACAAAAATATAACCAGGGGAACGCTTTTTAGCGGGAAAGAGCTAGTTAAAAGGGTATAATCCAAAACAATGAAAAACAGTAACAGTAATTCAAACGACTGTAGAATATGCAATTTGTTTCATCTGTAGGCAGTCATTGGCACTTAGGAATATTCATTAAACAGCTGCTTTCGAGATCACAACATGTCGACGGACGACTGTCCAGCACGATGCGGCCAGTATATCACCACGATGCGGCCAGTATACATCTACTGCATACGCACTCACTTACCGTATTTTCATTGTGCATTAATCAACGATGAATATTAGGCTACAATGTGCTTGATGCACGAAAAATATAGCTATAGGGCTGTAACACACAAGCAGTCAACTTGCGCGACATTGGCGGCCGGATCGGACTGCGGCTGTGCCTGTTTGTATAGCCTACCTGTATTTGCCTTGCTGTACCAGGCAAATTATCTTGCTTAGGATTTCAACCTTTTTCATGTTAGTTGTGCAGCAATTTTGGTGGCGTGGGTAATTATATTTCTAACCACAATTCAGTTCTAAGCCTACATTAACCTGAGTATAGTCCTAGGCAGTTTGTGTAGTCCATCCGTCGAATATACAAGCAAATGCTCTGCACTGTTTACATGCGTACATTTCACTACAGTGGAGCATGTAGGCATGGCACCTATAGTTGTTTATTCATGAATAATCATAAACAAACAGACTTTCATTGGTTCGTACTCTGATAGGCTCATTACGAGGGGAGAACTCGAATTTCAGGTGGCAATCCGAATTCAACATCTGCATTTCGGACAAAGATTACTCCCGGAAGAAGCTGAGACTGTTCTTCTTAATATATTAGAACCTCCTAAACTGTTACCAACTTCATGTATCTGGCTCCCGTGCTATCACGATTTTTGGCGGTTTAAGTATTTCTTTATACAAAGTCGAATTGGGACTTTAAGTTGCGCGATCGCGCAATTCTCACTAAATGATACGAACCCCTCCCACTAAAAAATTCAAGGAGGGACAATCCCTCCCAAGAATATGGAGGAGAGGTTCACCATGGCAGTAGTTCCTAAAACAAACTTTTTAAAACACGATCTGAGTTTGAAAGGTAATTAGCAGCAAATATCCTCCAACATAGTACACACCTTTTTTTTTTTTTGTATTTTTCGTTTTCCTTCGACTGCACATTAGTCTGCCCCTTGAAACTGGGCGTCACGACTTGGCCGATACCGTCATGACTTGGCCGATTTTTTTACCGCCAGTAATCAAGTGACCTTGGTTATTCCACCAGGTATTCACAGCCCGAACAGAGACTAGCGTTGTAATCGATCCTTAGAATCTTCTGAAGGTGGAAGATCAGTACGAGAAGGTTAACCGCAAACACGCGTCACTGCCTTGCTAGATTCGGAAATAAAGTTCAAAGTTTAAATGTCCAGTGATCAAGCTGACGAAATCTGTAATGAAGTTTTGAAAGAGAAACATTTTATCTGCAGTCAAAGACACAACGATCACTAATTCAATGAAGGAATGTACGCTTACAGTATATAAACACAACATAACACAGATAAATCAATGCAGTATTGTATCTCCACATCATACATACATTGCCTAAAATCAACTTTCTTGGCTTAATGAAGCTTTCAGAATCTCGATCAAAACATTAATCAAATCAAAATGGCTTGAAATATTGTTTTAACCATTTAGCATTAATATTCTAGCAGTGACAGTTTTGGGATTCTGTGAATACATTCGGAAATTTTTATTCTCAGACGGACGAATATGGTCTCAAAATTCAGTTCAATAGCAAAGCAAGCTACAGCTCTCTTCTTATAGTGCAAACTGTAGACAATGACTTAATTATACAAGCAAGTTCTGTCCTTGTGAGAATCGAATATAAATTACCAAATTGGTTAAAAAAAACTCCCAAATCATGAACCTGACAAGTGCAAAAACCCTTAAACAATAACCTGAAATGTATTCGCAAGTTTCATTTGGAAGGTCTTCTTGTACGGGACAATGTTCTCCAGAGAAGCATGGCACTTTTGGCATTGCCTATCATATAATGCATGTGTGCTCTATGAACCTAAGCTAAACGTATGTCTCTGCATCCTACTCTACTGTAGCTACTTCTAGAGCTGTATGGCTTTATTAGAATCTCTAAATAATCTTTAATGGGAAATTTAAAGGAAATTTTGCACTTGTTCTGTGACATATTGTGATAATTATGCGTGGAATGTCTTATTTATTTCTGCAGGATGACATGGTTACTGGTCGTATTAATTCTTGCATAATTTTAACATTTTCTAGCTACAGTACAGTGCCCATATATATCACTCTAACGAAAGTGTTAACTAATTTTAGACTCACCCCATGAGCACATGCTTGTACAAATTTTAATGAAACTTGGACTCAGGGATACAAGGATAAATGGTAATCAGTGGTAGACATGCAGGGTTGGACTCAAAGGTCATCTACGGGTCAGTCTGGGGCCATTTATAGCTAAACAAAAGTTACTTCTGATTTAGGCATTGACAGTCTTTGGTATAATTATCATCGTGACATAACTTTTGTATAAGTGTTCCATTACTGGTGTTTAGAATTTTAAGGTCAGTGGTCATATGGTGGTCATTTTAATGCATGGTGTATGACCTGTGAGGCTTTGGCCATGAACTTACTCGTATAGCAGTAACTGTATAGAGATCTTTTAGCTTTACATGTTTCAAAGGTACAGTATGGCTTTCACTTCAACTTTCACTGACCCACCAGTTTTCCACAAGTTGTATAATATTGCAGTGCATCACAGCCTATCAATGTTCTGGTATTAAAATGTAGGTCCCCTTCTTCCTCTGACAAATCCCTCCCAAAATTGTTCTCAGGGACGAAAATTCCCTCCCAAATTTGAACAGCTAGTGCAAACCCTGGTCTGAAGATCGATTCATGGGGTACACATACACATGTACAGGATAGCACAGGATATATTATGAATTTTTGTTATGGGACAGTCATGATCTACCCACCACCTTCAGTGCCATAGATGGTAATGGTCGCAGCTGTATCAGATCTGAACTGTCTGGTCAATTTGTATCAGCTTGAAACAATTTTTTAACGTTTGTGAGCATAATATTCTAGGTAACCCAGCTGGCTGAACCCAAATGAAGTGCTATTTATACCCTACTCTGCCAGGTCTATCAACTAATGAATGACTCCAGTGACAAAATATTAAACCACAAAAACTAATTTCTCTTAGGGGAAGCTTTGACAGGGATTTCACCATTGTGACCCTAAACGAAATTTAACATAAACACAAAGTACATCTTTAATGACCTGTCATAGATCTAATAAATACTCTGGCTAAATTTAATTGATAAGACTGAGACCCAGCCCTAGAAGAGTTGAAAATTCTTGCATTTTTTCACTGTTTGATCTCTCTCTTTGACCCCACATGGCATTTGACCTACTCCCAAAGTGAACCTGGTACAATAGGATAACCCAGCCTCTACTAAATACTCGGGCCAAATTAAGAATTGGACACAACCCATAGGAGTTAAAGGTCTTTGAGTGATTTCATTGTTTGACATCTCCTTTTCCCCACAAAACCTTTTACATACTGTACTTCAAGTTCAATTTTGAAGACCCATCATCTACTGATCTCTGATCACATTTCATACGTTCAGTACAATGGTTTCAAGTTGACAGTTTCATTGTGAAGTTCCAGTGTTTAAATTTATATGTGGAAAGTTAAACATATTGCACCTTCTGAACATGGTCATAATCACACATCAGCTTCTTGCTTTCAGTTTTGGGTATTACGTGCCAGATATAACATCCAAACGTGTTTCATACTTCACAAATCATGTTTACAATATTTTAACAATCTGGACCCTAAAAACATCAAATAAACTTTGACTTCCGCTACAAGCAACAGAAATCATTCAATTAATATAGGCACTCTCATATGCCGCATATGCTTTTTACACTAGTTTTTCCTTGAAGTATGATGTTTGCAGGATTTTTTTCCGTTTGACCTCTAGTGACCCCAAATGACGTTTGATCTCCAGCAAACATTATAATGATCATGTTTTTAATATTCAGCACCCACATAGCAAGAACGATATCCCAACATTTTTCCTCTTGAATTACTGTACTATATTTACAGAGTTTTCACACTTTGACCTCTGGTGACCCCACATAACCTTCGATCTCCACCAAAACTCAAAGAGATCATTTAATGAATCTGGGGCACCTACATGCGTCATACATGAGAGGTCCTGTGCACAGAACCAGTCGAAATTTACACTTTGTTTACTTTGAGAGCAAGGCAAACACGAAGGTGCACTCAGGTGTGAAATGTCCACTTTTGACAGGAAACCTGCTGGCCACTGCAAGCTGTTGGACTTTTGTACTTCCTCCCTGCGTTCTGCAGAGCTTATAGTTTAACAGCTGTACTGTATACGTACTTCTTTTCGGGTAGGCTACTATAACAATCTACTTGAATTATCGTTAGGTGAAACGCTCTCTGGCAAAAAGAATATTAGACTTTAGTCCTAATAAGTTGCTGCTCAGTTACTGTTGCAAAATAACTTTCATACAAGCAATATTTATTGTTTGCTACGAAATAAAAAAGAATATTGAAAAGACGGGTTAACAGGAAGTTTTTTTTATTAGATCGCAGGTAGGAACTTGATGAGTGGTCCTACTTTTTGGCCACGCGACGTTTAAGATTTAGTTTTTGCTCGATCAAAAAACTCGGTTTGTGTTGGAAGCTGAGTGTGTTGTAGGCTGTGATGTTGAATTAAGACCCATTTCAATCGTATATGTTTTTTTTTTTTTTTTTTG
>JAIZAY010000116.1:0-113483 GCA_029531755.1 Holothuria leucospilota
TTGTCGATGAGAAGAGACCGTCCAAGGGGTAGTGTCCAACTAGGGGGCTCTAACATACCCCACAACAGTGGCAAATGTTGCATCTTTCCTACAGACATGTTTGTCTTATAACATGCCAGGTTATTGCCACCTCCACTGCACCATACCTTCTCCCTGACATTTGTCCACACAAAGCCAATGATTGGTTCTGATACACTTGTATTCCAGTTTTATCTCCAAACAATACCGGAAAATTCACTGTTTGACATCACTTCTTAAATGCAAATCGCAATAACGAGCTACCTCTATAAAATAACTACTTTTGTAATAAGAATATCAACAATGATATTGTGTAATATATGTATTACATAGTACCGTTATATATTACACTAACAATAGTATTGTTGATTTCTTTTAATATTATGGCACAATATTATTTTATATTACTATGTGAATCGGGTGAGAGCAGGCCTAGGCTAGGCCCAAGTAGCAGAATGGTACGGAGGGTCCCATTGACCCGGCTGCTGGACAAAAATCACGTAGGCTATTGGTGCGGATGCAGCACTGCAGCACAAATTTTCAACTGATCTGCAATCACCAATAACATAGGACTAGGCTACATAACATTATAATTTTTTGAGTAGGCCTAATCTTCTTCTACTGTGAAAGGTAGATAAATAGACAAATGACCTTTAATGTAGATACTGACCCTTTTGGAGGAGTTAAATTCCATCCTTTTGTTGAAGACCTAGAGGATATAAAGTGCTCAATTGGCGAGTCAGTAGCCTTCTCTTTTTGTGAGGACTGAGTCAATATTAAACTCAATAAGTCTACTCTATAATAACGAACTTAATATTCAACAGCTGATGGGGAGAAATATACATATATATTAACATATATCATATATATATATATATCGATATATATATATATATGTATAATATACATATATAATATATATATATAGTATATATAATATATATATATATATATATATATATGTGTAGAAAAACATGGTAAATTACTAACGCAAAAAAAAGTAGCTTTATTAAATTGACGGACGCGTTTCGGGTTTAAAACCCTCCATATATATATATATATATATATATATATATATATATATATATATATTTAAAAATATATATATATATCTATAGATATATATATATACATAGTATCATACATATATATATATATATATATTATATATATATATTGTATACTATATATATATGTAAATATTATATATATATATCGAAAACACATTTAGTGATAGAGTCCATATATTGGTATAATATTATGAAATTACCCAAAAGAGCAGTTAATGCCTTGGATACCAACATATTTGAACCATGTTTAACAGACGTACAAACTTTTCGAAGCCCTGCTTCTTCATCAGCATACAGCGAATAGTGTACCACTTCCAGCTAGGACTAGATTTTAACGATGGCAGGTAAATGCACCCAAGTGTGAGAGTCCCTGTTGAGTAAAGGTGTTTGGCTTCTTGATAAGTCTTAGTTCACTGGATTTACGTTCGGAATCGGATCGGAACCCTCCTTTAATTAAACAATCTCTAACATTGTTAATGTTATGGTAAGAAGATTATAGTGTTTAGAGACCGCATGAATTAAGCTGAGAATTCTTACGTATTGTCTGTTTGTGGTTGTTGAATCGGAGTCTGAAAGGTGGTTTGGTTTCCCCTACGTAGTTTCCATGGGGACAGATGCTACAGAAGATAAGGTAAATAACATTGGGGGAATTACAATTGAATGGGCCTGGATGTAAATTGATGTCGGTTCGGGAGGCGTAGTTTTTTTCCCCAGGACGAGTCAGGGAAAATCTGGCCAATGGACCAATCAGCTTCTTGGAAATAGGCCACATCTCTAATTCCAAAATGACAGCTTTTCGACCCATTTTTTGTAATTCTGACGCCAGACTATGAAAGAACGGGCCAAATAACCCCAATCCACGTAACCCTTACATTAAATCTAACCCTAACCTTCATTTTGAAACAAATTTAAAATTTTTTGAAAACTCGATTTGCCCACGTTCGTCCTGGGAAAAAAAAATAGTGCCTCCGGGAGCGGTCACTACACTCTCCGTTACTATGTGTTTACATACTAAGCGGAGGGGCCATTGCATGGCCTGTTTCCAATTAGGGGCTGATTTAGTGGGCAGTGGCGTAGGAACCGGGGGCCAGGGGAGCCATGGCCCCCTCAATATTTTTCGTGGGGGGGGGCCAAACGTCACTTTGACCCCCCAAAAATCGCGATAGTGTTCAATACATATGAAATTTACAGACTTTAATAAAGTAGGCCCTGTCGTCTGCTTATCTGATGTCAAGAAAACACAATCGTGCCAACATCATACTCTAATACAATAATCTGATTATTTTACAAGAAAAAGCCATTAATAACACATCTATCAGGTCAATACTGATGTTATAAAAAGTCAGTATTTCAACTTTCAAGGAAATTTCCCCAAAACGGTAAATTTCGGGAATTCACATTGGGTTTGGGATAATTTTTAGGAAATCAGACATTTTTGAAAAATAACTTGGCATGCGGTGTGATAACCGATGCATGCCTACATAATATGAATTGTTGTTGTTTCCTTTTTCTTTGTATATTTTTATTTTTTGTTGCTCAAATTTAAATCGGGAAAATCAAATTGATCAAATGTGATGTTTTGGTGTGGGAGGGGGGTCAAGGTAGAGAAATCGCGTCTGGTCCCATGTCAAACATCTTCCTACGCCGCTGGTGAGGCGTAGGTTTACTGGTGGTTAGTATTGACCTAAAGGAGGGTGGCTGTTTCAGGGCAAGGGCAGGGGGGTAGGTAAACTCTGATGAGTCGATTGAGCTGAGATTGTGTCAGAGGGACTTGAAGTGTTTGAAAAGTACTGTGCACTGGGGAAAGTAGGTGGTAACAAAAGGTATCCGGGCGTTGTACCCGTCCTGGTTGTAGCGTAGGAGTTGTTCACGTGAGAATATGCATAGTTTTGTTAATCTTGAATTTGATGAGGCGAAGGGGATAGCCTTTGTTTATAAGAAACTGTTGTTTCAGGTCAGTTAATTTGTTGAAAAGGTCAATAGGGTCAGAACAGATGCGTCTGTACCTAAATGCTTGGCTATAGACTATCGATTCTTTTATGTGAGGAGGGTGGAAGCTATTAAAGTGAAGGTAAGCGTTTCTGTCTGTTTTAATTTGCTAAAAACCGATGATCTGGATAGGGGAATTTTGAATGGTGATAAGTACATCTAGGAATGAGATAGAACTAGAGGAAAAAATTGAAGTGAAATTAATTGAGTTATGTGAAGGTTGAGGACACGGATAAAGGGCGTCGGTTTGTCTTTCCCATGGTTCCAATGCATCAAAATATCGTTAATGGATCTTGCAAATAAGAGGGGCTTGTGGGCGCGTTCTGACAAGAAGTCCTCCTCAAGGGCAGCCATAAACAGGGTGGCGTAGGCAGGGGCCATTTTGGCTCCTATGGCAATTCCATTTGCCTTGACATAGTGTTTTTCCTCGAAGGTGAAGTTTTTATGGGTGAGTATGAACTTCATAAGTAGGTACTAATTAGAGACTAGGGGTGTAGGAGTACTAATCATAAACTTAATAGACAGTGGGCGTTACCTCCACTAATCAACGTCACCGGTTACTTTTGGTTTTTTCACTTATTCCTCGAACTTCCTCCCTAGAGCTTCGGGAATAGCCGTGCCTCCCTTTTTTAAAGTCACATCGACTCCCTGGCGAAAAATCGAAGAGCGAAACGCCGAAAACTAAAGGGTTCTTCCAAAGGAGGCCTGCTCCCCAAAGGGGCTACGACCTCAGGGACACTTGGACTTACTTCAAGCATGAAGTATACCTCCAAGGTAGTACTTCCATGCTTCAAGCTACATATTCAAGTGAAAACATCACATGTGTAGCAGTAAATATTGCTATTACCATTGGTTGCTAAAAAGAGGGGTCAAACATCAACTTTGCACCAAAGACTCGTGTCCCAATGAACGGTGACGTCCAGCTTAGACGGTTGCATGTGCCTTTTCCCGAAGCGCCCTCGACTCTCTGGCGAACTTGAGCCAAAGGGCGAAACCAAACGTACTTTTTATGCAAAGTCCTCTCGACCCTCTGGCGAAGAGTCAGGTGACGAAACCAAACGTTATCCCGCGGGAGTTCCGCTGCTCCCCAAAGGTACTTAAACTGACCAGCCTCTTGACATTCATACCGGTCTCTCATACGTGGTCCCGTTCGAGACTGGCCCCATATGTACAATCTTGGAGCAACCTCCTTACGAAGTTTTTGCTAAAGTCCCGTAGACTCTCTGGCGAAGAGCCAGTGGGCGAAACCAAACGTTTACTCCCGAAAGGGGTTTTGCTCCCCAAGGGAGCGAAGTCCCCAAAAGGGAAACAAACTTAACTGACCACTTACATTTCGACCCTCTGACCTCTACATCAAGGGTCTGTTATGCGTGGTCCCATTTTCAACTGGCTGAAAATAACAGATGCTACACATGATCTTAGCCAAATGGCCGAGAAGCAGGCCTCCTTACAAAATCCCCTCGACTCTCTGGCGAAGAGCCAAGGGGCGAAACCAAACGATTACTCCCGAAGGAGTTCTGCTTCCTTAAGGAGCTACGTCCCCGAAATGACACAAACTTAACTGACCAACCCCTTGACCCTTACGAAGTATACTTTTTCAAAAGTCCCCTCGACTCTCTGGGGAAGAGCCAAGGGGCGAAACCAAACATTACTCCCGAAGGAGTTCTGCTCCCCAAAGGAGCTACAGCCCCGACCCCAAGGGAACAAAGTAACCTACGTGACCAACCTCTTTCCGCGAAAACTGTTCTGGAGCCCCAGTGTATTGATCCCTTACGAAGTATTGTGTGCTTTTTACGTGCTGAAAAACGGACACGGCCGGACCGGCGAAAGGACTACATATGACCAACATTTACCCCTGAAGGAGTTCTTTTCCACAAAGGAGCTAAATCCCAATGGGGCAACTTATAGACTGAACATGACCAACGTCCCAAATATCACCGGTTCCGGCATACATTTGAATGGTTATCCGGCACATAAATATGTCGACGCAAACTTTCACTGGAGCATGAAACAAATGTTATTTTCCTTTCAAGTGCTTCTTAGCCTGGTGAGGATAGGATTCGACGAAAGCGTTATGTTGTTTTGCTTCAAGAGAATCTTGTTTTCCATCCACGTTTTTCTTTAGTTTCAAATTAACAACCTCATGGATATTCATAAAAGGTGAGCGTTCCAGCCCTAATTGGCATTCTGTGGTTTTTATTTATTTATTTTTTTTCATTTTACTTTTGGTTAAGGAGTTATGAGTAAGTTTTGCTCCCTGACGTCAAGGGATTAAGTGAAAAAGCCCGTCAAATAAACACGTTCTCTCGAGGCAGGGTGATCGCCTCCATTTTTCCTGTGCACAAAATCAGCATGCCGGCTGGCTAGCAACACCGGGAGCTCACTTCGATGGACTCACCACCAGTCGCAAGCAATCGTGCACCATAACTTGATGCGTTGGAGAAGATTACGACTCCTCTCAGTTCTTACTGTAGTCCCGGTAGCACATACTACCGATTTATCAGCATACTTCAGTTCTTACTGTGGTACAAATCAATCAAATTTACAGTAATTACTGTGATACAGTGTATGTGTATCGGGTGCCCAGGGAGACCAGTTATGCTGGAGATGGAGGCTTGTGAAAACAAATGAAGTTGGGATAGTGCACCAGAACTTAGTGGCGGAGCTAGGGAATTCGGTCGGAGGGGGCGAGAATGGCCTGTAGGGGCGCTCCGAAGTAGGCAGATACCCTATACCTCAACACGATCTAGGTCATGGCCTTTCAACCCAGTGGCGTAGCTAAGAGGGTCAAAGGAGGGCACGTGCCCCGGGCGCCGGGTTAAGGGGACGCTGAAATGGGAAAATGAGAGTAAAAAAATAAGCACCTTTCAGAAAAACATGGCGAAATTGATATATGTCGTCAGGCATGAATATTTTCTAGTTACTAACAAGAATCTGAATGTAGTTGTTATTGTTGGCAAATTTATGGACTGTGAATTCTTTTCAGTGTTCAGTCCATTTCGACAGTTTACTCTTTTTTATCCTGTTCTGTAATTACTACATGTCACGGAAATTTCGGGTATTTCAGTATACAGTTCCAAGGCATTAGATTTCGAAAGGTGGAAATATATACCACGACGTCGAGCGAATGTTAGGACTGCGCAGATTTCATCGTTGAATGTCCAAGAACTTTTAAAAGAATCAGAAAGCAGTTACTCTATCATCAAGGAAAGTTGCAATCGCGTTGGCAACTTGTACAATACCGAATTAGATGACAAAGAGCTGTACAATGAAGTAATAGATTGCAGGATGCAGTTGAAAAGTCGAACAAACACCACCATTACAAACGCAGTGGAACTCCTTGAGTTTATCGTACAGTACGGTGATGAGAACTTTTTTTTCCGAACTTGCGAGTACGGTAGCAATTCAAATTATGTCGACAGTAGCTATTTCAATCCCTAGTTGTGAGCGTTTATTCAGCAAGCTGAAGCTCATCCTGCCATATCTCAAAGCCACGATGGGACAAGCGAGACTAACTGCTTTGGCACTCCTTAGTACTGAACGCGATGAAGCAGACATTAACTTTGATCATGTGTGCTGTTGCAAAAACACGCAAAATGCCGGCAGTTGCTAGTTTAAACAATGTTACAAATTCGGGAACTTACAAGACTCTACTATATACGATAAATTTAGAGAATAAGAATAATAAGTTGTATGCGATAAATACAACAGCCTTACAACTTAGGATAATGGTAAAGTTGTATTCAAAATTGCGAACATCGTAATTCAGTTTCAATAGTAAGAAAGAACCTACCAACTATGAGAGAACAATAACAGTTATTCGGGTTAAAATGTTATTTCCACGGTTTACTTATTTTTACAGTGCATGATACGGTACGGATATGCTTAAAGCCTATACAACCAATATCAATTTATTTCACTACATTATAACTAAATTTTTTACTCTTGCACCCGGGCGCCAAAACCTCTAGCTATGCCACTGTTTCAACCTTTTCTTTCAGATCTTTGCTTTCCCATTCCTCCGCCCCAAGTACTTCTATTAAAACAAGTTTCCATTTTCAATCCATTCCTTTCACATTCTAGTATTAAGGCGACCATTGTAATATACGTAATGGTCATGCTTTTGTGAAGTTCAGAATCAGGATTTTACGTAAAAACGCACTTACTTTGTGAGGGTAAGATTCAATCTGCTAGATCCAAAGGAAAGAAACCTAAAGGGGGCAAAATTTGGGACATTAGTAGCTGTTACATGTAGGCTACATTTTTTGGCATCTGGAAATTTAAGATAAGAGAACAAAGAACCATACATTTTCATGAAACCGTATATCATTATGTATACCATTATGTGACCGCTTTGCAACAGCCAGAAAATCCGTGTTTTTTTTTTTTTTTAAAATGCCCAAAACGGAAGTTCTGCATTACCCTCTAGAGTACCTTCCTAATGAAAAATGAAAGTTAACTAAACGTGATTTCCTGGCGTTTAAGAATCACGAAAATACAGACAGAAGTATTTCTATGGCAATATCATACAGTGTCAGATGACCTCTCTGCATTCACGGAGTAAGCGAGTCGGTTATCATGCCCATGTACCCTTGAAAATGGTCACTAGCAGAAAAGAAAAAAGAAAGCTGCTGATCAGATATCAGTCTAGTACTCAAGCCATTCCCACTAGGACAACAGCGTTATTTTGTTTTAACTAAAAGGCTCTTTTAATTGTTTTGTGAAACAGTTTGTGGGAGATTTTTGGGATCTGCATAGACTATTTTTATTATCCATGTTAACAATTATCCCAGACGAGAGCAGGACTATTTTTGCAACAGTTATTTTTGCGCCCTCCTCAACATCTTCCTTAGGACTGCGAGGGTGAATTTAAGGTCCCTCTGTGTATTTTGTAAGCTTATTATCACACCCAGTTAGGGAGCAATGATCTAAGCAAAGTTCAACCATGCATTAGTCCGTTTATAGCGTGTAGACAAGTTTGGGCTAAATATACATCCTAGATCACAAAATATAACCCTTCTCATTACTCATTAGAATATAGTACAGATAATAGCCAATGTTTTGGCATTTTGTTATCTGGGCCAAAAAATAACACTAACATATCATGTTGCTTGGAAGCAATGCCAGTAATAATGCAAAAGTAAAGTACGGTAAAAACCTAAAAGGGGCGCCGACTGGCCAGTCCGTCGGGGGCGATCGCCCCCTGTCTGTTTGGTAGCTCCGCCACTGCCAGAACTAAGTGACACTGTAGGAAGTAGTCCTGTAGACTGAGCCCAGCGAGCTGTTCCATCGAAATAAGATCCGTCAGGTCTATTGCAAGCGGACTTATAGGGTTCCAGGAATAGACCCCTGTTAAGGGCCGTCCCTCTAGCAGAAGCAGAGATTCCTACGGTCTTTCTTCATGATCTTCATCGGATTAGTTAAGATGAGCCACGGGTGAGGGCAGGAAGATTCGTGGACACGTATCCTAATCTTACTGCTAACCTTGTTACCATATTTGACTACAGTAGCTGATGACATAGAGTACTTTCACGTTGTAGATGGAAAGCACAGAAGCAGACGAAGGATCAATAAGATGCACCACAACACCATCAGTAGACTCAGGCCGGTGAGACCACTCCACCTTACATTAAAAGAACCTTCCAATAGATATGCCATCCAGCTGGCCCACAGTGGTTGACCCACATCATGTTGAGCGTTGCATGCATCCCAGGGTTAGATGTCCTTGTCGTCATTGCCATTTGACAGGTTTTCCGCACTTTGAAAATGGTACGTTGGTAGGCCGTACATAAAAATGACAACTTTATGAGAAGGTGAACGAGGTTACAAAGGGGCAGATGGGTTTTTAAACAGAACGACCAACCACAACCTAGAAAATCAGACTGGCGTCATCAGTTTACGAAGGACTTCCGTAAGAGAGCGGGTAGGACGTGTTTCAGTGGGACACAGCTTCCCAAACAATCTGTGACCAATTTCTAGGGTAGCCATCTGTTTTGTAATAGAGAGAAGGAAGCTAGAAACAGACGTTCTCATTTCCCATTTCGTCCCCATTTCTAAATACATCAGGCAGAGACTCCTCAAGCTGTCATTTTGAGTGGTCCAGACACCTTTTGAGGATATTCTAAGGTCCGCTTCATACTGAGGACGGCCTTGTAAAGGGCAAGGTAGGAAACTCAGACCTCCTCGCATCTCTCTGAGAGGGTTCGGCAGTGCTCCCACTCGAGTTTATTTTTCTTTAGAAAACACATGAATATACCAACCAACGCTGTCGTTCGCCAAGCCTCAAAAGACATTCTTCGCATATCTTTACAAGGTAGCTTACAGAGAGTTCGGGCAGCAAAGGCTTACAGGAACGGTGGTTCAATGTTTCAGTCCTGCCATAGCCCTGGTTCTGGAATAACGCAGTTAAGGTGAGCCTGGCTTTTTGGGTCCTAGTTGCTACCGAAGGGATATAGAATATAATTCTCTGCTGTCACATTGCTTTTGGATGTCATACGATTGTTTACACTCTCCACAGAGAGAGAGAAGCTTAGGGTCTAGGAAACGAAATTGCCGTTATCTTGAAAAAATGCACGGCATACATCCTTGGCCAAAGTCACAGCAACAACCAATAGTGTAACCATTCCGTGTTCTTTTTGGCAGGCAGGAACCGCACACCTGAAGGCCTAGCAGAAGTTCAACATTGGAACTCTTCAATGACTGAAAGATTCATCCTTTCTTATCCTAGTGCATTCAAGCCATCGTTTCTTCTACTACGACTTCTGAGTCCTCCCCTTAGTACATCCATTTCTCTGAGAGTATTCTGAAGAGAAGCCAGGGTGGAAGCAAAACATCACTAAAGAGGCATGGAACCACAATAAATTAGTGTTATCAAACATGTGCAAAACTAAACTAGACCCTCTGTTTAGCTTACTGCTCTCTAAAATACAGGACACCTATCAGTAGATCACTTCAAAGATGATTAATCTGTAACTCGGAGGAAATTTTCGTATATCTAAACAGCTAGGGCACATTCAACTCGAACTGGGGCAAAGAGGAGGAGGAAGATGTCCAAGGTGGCAGAAGAGAGCGCCATTCCCATGCTACAAGTTTGCTCAAAAGTAATTGTAGGCAGTTAGGGACATGCATATGTGAATAGGAGGTGAGGAACGGAACAAAGACTCGAGAAATTTCACCAGACTCCTCGTGCCACAGAACATATCTGGGCACTTACATTGTTACTATTAAAGTGGACCTTAAGTCTGAAATTTCAAGAATATATGTTGTAAAGCTTGAAAATTGAATCCAACTGTTCCAAGTCCCATCTTCACAAGACATTCCTGCTGAACTAAAATATAAAATATTGTAGCATATTTATTCAATATAAAATGGTAGATTGCGCAATAATTTGTGATTTCACTCTGTACTACTGAAATCACCATCTTTGTTTTTGTTTATTTTTTCGAAAGCCATTGCACCTTGTGTCGGGAAGTGATCACTAGGCCTATCTCAAAACAAGACCTCTACGTAAAAAATCATATGCAAGAAAACAGTTAATATTTCAGGGTCATGTAAACATTTTAATTTCAAAAGAAAACGAAAGGAGGTAATGAGAGTTGTAAAAGATAGACATCACAATCTATTGCGCAATCGACTGTTTTAAATATAGGAAATAAATTTCAACATTTTATATATCTCAGTGATGGAATAACCAATGAAAATGAGAGTTCGATGAATAAGATGATTTTCCCTATCTGTAAAATATAGATTCTTGTAATTCTGGACTTAGGTATACTTTAAACACTTGTGAGGTCTGGCAGTTTCGGTGAAAATTGAAAATGACGGCAATCTTGTATGACAGCCAATTTTGTTTGAGATATAAATGAATTGCAAACACCCTAAACATGATTGAAGATAACTACTTGTGCCTCAAAACATATGTTTAGACACCTGAGTCATATTACAAACAGATCAGTTTAACACTTATGATGGAAACTGAAAATGGTGGTCATATCGAAAAGACGCCATCTTGATTTTGGATATAAAACCTGTAACGTATGTTTTAAACAGACTCCTTGTACCTTGTATATTTTTGGACACTTTTGTCACTTTTCAAATTTATTTGGTTGCAAAGTTATGATAAAACTTGAGAATGGCGGCCATTTTGGACGCCATCTTGAATTTTTGAAAAAGCTCCTGTGGGATTCTGGGGGACTTTTGATATGATGTTTTACTCGTATTCCTAGACATATCCTGAAAATATCAACTTGTTATGAGGGATTTTCAGGTTTAACATAAGGTTGAACCCCATCCCCAAACCGCTACAATATATATGCATATATATATATATATATATATATATATATATATATATATATATATATATATATATATATATATATATATATGATAGTTTTTAAATACATAAGGCTCGTCCCTCCGATATTTTACCACTTCCCCCTCATATTTCGTCAAAGGTTTTTTCCCCTTTCACTCAGCCAAATCTGTAACCAGTTGATACTCATTCAGGCATTGTGAGTAGGTTCCTTAAATCATGCAGGAAGCTGTTAGGAAGGAGATTCAACATTCTACAGACACTTTGAAGCAATGATGGTAATTTTGCTCTGCTCTTTAAATGTCTATCACAAAAAGCCAAGATCGACTAAGATCTAGTACCTTATTGTTAAAATGACAATATATAAGCCTGCCGCCTGTATTGAACAGGTAACTTTCGTTGTCATTCGTCACAAAGGCATGTTAAATGAAGCAATTTCGTTGTTTATTGGTCGCAATATGTCATTTTTGCTAACTTCATCGAAGACTTTCCACATAACCTTCGTTTCAAATATGTTTCTAAGTGATGAGAAAAATTGACAAAATTGGGAAAAATGATTTAGGCTTGAACAATACTTAAAGCAAACGACGCATCAAATTCGTAAGGACACAAAGGAAGTACATTACTTAAACTTTCATTGACAGTAATTTAGCTAAATAATTTTGATTGAAGCTTGGTAACAAAAGCATTGGTAACAATCTGGAATAAAAGTATGCCTTGAAAAGACAATTGTTTCAGGATTACTTGGGTGTGGGTGTGAAAGGGTCAGATCGTCACTGGCAAGGAGAAAAGCAGCAGGGCTAAACAATAGGAACAAAGAGACTTGTTAATCAAAATTTGATACCAGAAAGGGATCAAATCATTTGCAAATGCTTATCTTCTGACAAATTTGGTTGTCGTTTCTCTTTTCAAACAGCTCCCTGTTTCACAAAGGTACACAAATTAATTGCCACCATTATTACACGACGGAGCTTCAGATTTATTTACAGACTTGACATTTTGTTCAAGAGATAAAAACGTAGATTACTATCTGATGGCCACACACAAATGGGTAACAGCATACGGCTAGGTAGGTATCAGACGATCAGTCTAAGGCTTTGCTTAAACAGGCTTATTTAAGAACAAATTTTACCCAGAAAACTGCTTTTTTTCTATTCTACAAGTCTCGGTTTGCTTCGAAAAATACGACATGCACGTGCACAGGAAACTAATTTCCTGTTTCAAAGATTATACCGAGCTTTAATTCCTACATCATGCCTTAATCGACGGCTGGTCTCCCGTCTACAACACTTTTACCAGATATAAGGTAATGCTGGCTCCACCTACCGTAACAAAGCATAGCTATCTTATGGCATGTAAGTGACCTATCATCCGTGATTAGAAACCTTTACACTTTGGTTGTTGTTATTGTCAATTTTTGTTAAAAGAAAATTAGCTTCTGCCAAGGAGAACTTTGCCTTTGCAATTTGTTACATATCACAAGGTTTCATTAAGTTCCCGCTGTCTGTCGATGGCAACACCCCCTCTATCTACCAATGACTAGTTAAAACCAGGGAGGCCTGTTCCCTGCAAAAACAATGATCTGAACATTATTTAAACACCGTCTGCCGGGTGCCTAAATTTAGGGACCGTTAGCTTACTGGGGCACTGGATTCCTTCCCCAAAGGCTTTTACCCTTTTGGCGTTGTCATGTCCTTGTATGCAGTGTTTTAGGTTTCTCAGATAAATCCTGCCGGGAACTCTGGAGTGATGGCAAAATGGATACTATTGCGGCTAGGTATAATTCACAGACCCAAAACAGCGAAAAGATGCAGAAAAATAGTAATAAGATTTCAAACTGATTATTATTTAACCCCACTTTTCTCCTCGATACTCTTACAAAATACACTGAAATTTTCACTTAGGCCTATATTTACAATATTTAATCTGTATACTTATCTCTAGTCATTGCTCGTCAGAGACACTCGCACCAGGATGGTCTTGGCTTCTCCAAATACGGCGGTGACACGGCTATTGAATGATAGTGAAGGCTGGGCTTGTGGTCGTCAAACCCCAACTCGGTGATATAGGTTAGACTGGCCGGTCCACACAGTTCAGTAGTCGGTTACCATGCACAAAGTTCCAAACATAGACGTCTGCTAAAGGTAAAATGCAGCGTACAGATGGCCCGTGGATCAATAATCGGATTTAGCTCTATCTCAGCAATATATCTGGTTGGTGTAGTCTGTCTCTTATTGTCTACCTGTCTCTTATTCTGTAACTCCGCGGGTCCAGATTTATATACACTAGTAACTAGCCGACGAGAACATTCGATTCGACGCATAATGAGACAGAAGACTCGAGAATACAGCTAAGCATTCAACACAATGTGCCATCATGTCGTAATGTTCCTTTTATAGAAAGTCTAGACGATTTTAGAATTTACTCGAACACTCCAGCTGGTGAGAACTGGTAAACTGGACTGTAGGACCAGAGTTCTAAGCTCTTTTAGCTTCGTGACCTTCGGGTTGTCCTAGTTAGTGTCTCATAACACCCCCCCCCCCCACCCCTTGAAGAAAGTTTTGGACATCTAGGACAAAACGTTTTCTTAATATTTACAACATTATATTCATAGCTACAATATACATGTAACATTGCTACCAGTGAAGGTATAGTATTAATAATACAACATGTCTACATACTTTAAAGTATATGAAAATTCTTACTGACGCATGGTTTAAAAAACTTTGAAAGCTTGACATCATAATGCAACTAGGATGGAGCCACAAAAATTTCAAGAAAAGATAAATCTCAACAACAGAAATCAAATTCTAGACAATGTGTAAGGGGTTATATTATCTCTTTGATGTGCTGAATACACAAATCATAAGACTCTAAGAGCACGCTCCATCTTACCAATCTTTGATTCTTATTTTTCATTTTTGACAGTAATTTCAAAGGATTGTGATCAGTATATACAATGATAGGTAAAATATTGATTTCCAAATAGACATAAAAAATGCTGAAGTCCTAAATAACAAAGCTTATGTTTCTTTCTCAATGGTTGAATAATTTTCCGATGCTTATCAAGTTTCTTTGAATAGTAATATAGAGGGTGATCAACACCACCTTCATCAGCTGGTAATAAAATAGCTCCTGTACCATTATCAGTGGCACCGACAGCCAACTTAAGCTGTTTGTAAAAAGTCTGGAGCGATTAAAACAGGTGATATCATTAACTTGTTCTTTAGAGAAAGAAATTCTGTCTGACAATCATCAGTCCAGACAAACATTTCATCTTTCTTCAGCAAGTTTGTTAAATATATCTGAAAAATTTGGACAAAAACGCCTGTAATAAGTAGTCATGCGAAGGAAACGTATGAGCTGTTTCTTATCAGTTTGGACAGGAAATTCTTCAATGCCTTTGATTGGTTTAACTTTACCGTGACCAACCACATGACCTAAGAATATTACACAGACACAGGCAATTGCACTTTTGACCAATTTTGCAGTCAAATTAGCTTCAGTGAGCTTGTCCAACAATGCCTTTATGTTGTTGTACATGCTGGTCCCATGAGTTGCTGTGCACAATAAGGTCATCAATATACACTTCACAGATTTTAAGGTTGAGTTAAGGTCAATTATTAAACGCTGAAATGTCATGGAAGAATTTTAATACCAAACGGCATAAACTTTTATTGGTATAGACCATCTGGCGTAACAAATGCTGACACTCTTTTAACTCTTTTTGTGAGTGGTATTTCCCAGTAGCCCTTCAATAAGTCGAACTTCGCCACATAGTTAGCCTTTCCAATCCTTTCAATACAATCATCAATACGAGGTACTTGATAAAAATCTGTTCTGTTAACTTCATTTACCTTGCGGTAGTCGGTACAAAACCTGTAGCTACCGTCTGGCTTTGGAACTTAGTACATTGGAAATACCACTCGCTGTTACTTGGTTCGATATAATGTCATGCGCTAAAATGTAAATGACCTTGTCAGGTAGATGTTGACGTTTTCGAGGACTCACACGAAAAGGGTGCTGTTTAATGGGTGCAGCATCCCCCGCACCTACGTCAGGCTCAATCAGGTCCTCGTAAGATTATCTAAACTAAATTTTTACTCACTGATTAGTGATGTCATTTCTGATTTCTCTTTTGCATTCAGATGGCTTAATTTCTTTTCAAACGTTCTTCAAACATCCGCATTCTGCAGCTTACTGCACATCTCAAAACCGTGGTTAGTTTCAACATCATCATCCATAATTTCTTTACCAGAACATGAAGAATAATTTTGATCAAGTGTTACAGTTATCACTGACATTTACTTCATTTACAACATCATCACTATGAGTGTTACCACTCCTCTTTCATAATATTTCTTGATCATATTGAAATGACATGCTCTTTTCTCCTTAAGATATACCGGGAGTCAAAATTACATAAAGTGTGTTGCTGACCTTTCTGTTAATGGTCTAAGGTCCTTCGAAGCGATCTTGAAGTGGTTGACCAGAGACAGGCAAATCACTTACACTTTCTCACCAAGTTTAAGTTCTCTTTCTACAGTGCTCTTGTCATACCATGGCTCTATTCTCTCTTGAGAATATTTTAGATTTTTCCGAACAAGTTCAAAGGCTCGGTGTGGTCGGTCTTTGAACCTTGACACATAATCAAGAAGACAATGTTCTCGTCTGAATCCACTAGCCACTTCCATTTCAATAACCTCAGTGGTTCACTCAGTGTATTTCCATACACAAGTTCGAATGGATTGAACCCCAAATTATTCTTGTATAGACTCCCTAGCAGCAAAAATTAAGAATGGAATACCTTCATCCCAATCTCTTTCATTATCATTACAATATGTCTTTATCATAACTTTCAAACTGAAGTTTGATGAAATCTTTTTAAAGTTCCTTGGCTTTAAGGAAGGTAAGCAGTTGATTTAATCTGCCCCACACCTAATTCATACAACATCTTGAAACACTGTTGACATAAAATTGGATCCTTGATCAGATTGGATCTTTAGGTAACCCAAACAACTTAAAAAACACTTAATTAATCCTTGCAAAATTGGACTAGCCTTGATATTTCTGAGAGGAGATGCCTCAGGAAACTTTGTAGAAGCACACATGATTGTTTGATATACCGGTACCGATATCCTGCCTTACTCTTAGGTAAGGGACCTACACAGTCAATAATGACTCTAATAAAAGGCTCTTTCAAAGCTGGGATTGGTTTTAAGGGTGCAGCTGGAAAGTATTGTGATTCGGCTTCCCAACCACCTGACTTGTTTGACACGTTTTACAAAATTTATCCACATCACTTTTAAGTTTTAAGTTTAGGCCAATAAAATTGATTTAATATACGGTAGTAGGTCTTATTATCAGCCAGGTGCCCTACAAATGGCATTTCATGAGCAATACACAGAACTGCGTTTCTGTAGACCTTAGGCACCACAGTTTGATGATAAACTTTCCACTCCTCTTCTAAGTTGCATCAGGGGTCTCCATTTACGCATCAAAATACCATTCTTGATATACAAACAAACTGGGGCATCTCCTTCAGTACGTGCCTCATGTAGTAATGAATGAATTTCATCATCGTTCTTTTGTTTAATTGACAGCTGATCTCATTTGAGAGTATCGGACAATTTTGAAAAAAAAAATATTTTGTCTGTTCATCACCCTCAAAAGTTTGTGTAGGGATAAAAAATTCATAATCCTGACTATCCTCAATTAGATTATTCATAAGTGGCTCTCTAAGGTCATACCAAGAATCTTCAATTACATTAGAATCTCTTTTGGATTCTGACTCCTCTTTTTGGCGTAGTGTTCCTTCTTTAGGATCTGAATTCTCATTTTTTGAGGAAAGATGGGCATTTTTTTCCATCTCTGTGCTTTTTTGACATACTTCTTGCAACAACAAAGGCATTGAATAAATTTGGAAATTCCTTTTCTAACTGCCTTGTGATATCTAAACTGCAGGGTTCATTTGTCACAATTGCATTGGCTGTAACCTTTTCGCCAGCTAGGTCATTGCCTAACAATAAAGTTACCCCTTTAACCGATAGAGTAGGCCTAACATCTACTATGACCGACCCAGAAACTAGATCTGACTTCAAATTAATTTTGTGAAGAGGGACAGAAATAAGACCACACTCAACCCTCTGAATAAGTACATTTGCCCAGTGGATGTCGAGTCCAATTACGGCACAATCCCATCTAAGAGCAATGAGTGAGTTTCGCCAGTATCACGCAAAATCTTAATTTCAGCGGGTAGCTGAGCTGAATCCCCATTTACGGATATAAATCCCTCAGATACATATGAAAAGTACTCTTCCTTAACTTTGTCGGTCGAAGGTCGTAAAGTCAAGACTCCTCTAGGGGGATTTTCATAAATGGCTCAGGCATTTGAGGCTTCTTTCATCTCCATCGTTTTGCCAATTTAAAGCAATTTGCTATTGTATGGCTCTCTTTGTGACAGAATCCACAAAAAATTTCATTAAAGCTCACTTTTTGTGATTCACCCTTCTGGTTTTGTTTACGACTCGAATCTGGTTGTATCTTATTATAGCCAGGTGAGTATTGACTTTAAGAGACAAAACCAGACTGAGAGGGAGATCCACCTGCTTTACCTGTACTACCAAATCTTTTTTTATTTAGCTTGAATTGACCTTTATTTTTGGTCATGCCCTTCTTGCCGAACGTGTCGATCAGGGCATATTAATCTGCCATATTTGCAGCTTTATTCAAACCGTCAACCTTGTTTTCTTTAATGTGTACTTTAATTTCATCGTAAATACCGTTTAAATTCTTCCACCAAAATTAATTGCCTTAATTGATTAAATTCTGAGACCTCTTGGAAAGAACAAAATATCGAATAATTTTCTTCGACATGAGCGAGCTCCAGGTGGGTTTGATCATCTGACTTCCTGCAGCTTCGAAATTTCTGTCGGTAGGTTTCACAAATCAGTTCATAAGCCTGCAGAACTGCCATTTTAACATCATTATAACTCACAATGTCCTCTGCCGTGACAGACAAAGAGAAATAGACTTCTTGTGCCTTACCAACAAACTTGCCTTGAATTAGAAAGTACCAATTGTCCTTAGACCGCTGGAGTTGCCCAGTTAATTTTTCAAAATGTGTGAAAAATGTTTTCCACATTGTCTTATTGAAACTAGGGAACACAATTTCAAATGCCTAAATAAATCGAATCATCCAACTTCAGAACCTATGAAACCAGAAATGTGGGTGGGACCCCTACTTTGTAACTCTAACTTGTTTCATTCTAAATTCATGTTTCATAGCCCTTTGTTGTACTGTTTCTGTCCTTTGCTCTTTTCCCCCTTTCTCTCTCAATTTCCTTTTTTTAAATTTTTTTTTCAACCTGATCTCTTTTTTATCTTCAGTTCAAGTTTTTTAATTCAAGTGAAGGGTCGGTTTTCACCATAATCATGGCCTCTAGTCCGGTACTAGGCAGAATGGTTTCATCAACTAGGTGCTCGGCTACGTACCATTTAATCTCACCCTTCCGCACGGTGAACTGAAATTCGATGCCAAAGTGCTTTGCTGTTGTTACAATTTCAGACTTTTTCAATGAATTTATAGTTCCACTATGGAGGGGCTAGCAACAGATCTATCTAGATCGAATGACATTTCGAACAATTCTCATTTTGACAAACAAATAAAGACAGTACTGTGTCTATTGTTGAATGTACTAATACTGTACTGTAGTAGAAATTTGGAAATTCTAACGTTAGGCTTAGCCTGCACTTGTTCAAGTTCCTGGAAAGAAGGCCTCCAATTCTGTTACGGCTAGTTATAACACTCAGCGAAAACATGCAGAAGAATAAAATTAAGATTTCAACCCCACTTTTCTCCTCAATACTCTTACAAAATACACTGAAATATTCACTTAGGCCTATATTTACAATATTTAATTTGTATACTTATCTCTAGTCATTGCTCGTCAGAGACACTCGTACCAGGATGGTCTTGGCTTCTCCAAATACGGCGGTGATACAGCCAAAGAATGATAGTGAAGGCTGGGCTGGTAGTCGTGGTACCCCAACTCGGTGGTTAGACTAGCTGGTCCACACAGTTCAGTAGTCGGTTACCATGCACAAAGGTCCAGACATAGACGTCTGTTAAAGGTAAAATGCAGCGTACAGATGGCCCGTGGATCAATAATCGGATTTAGCTCTATCTCATCAATATATCTGGTTGGTGTAGTCTGCCTCTTCTTGTCTTTTCATCTCTTATTTTCTAACTCCAACGGCCAGATTTATATACACCAGTAACTGGCCGACGAGAACATTCGATTCGAAGAATGAGGTAGAAGACTCGAGAATACAGCTTAGCATTCAACACAATGTGCCATGACGAAATGTTCCTTCTACACACAGTCTGGACAATTGTAGAATTTACTCGAACACTCCAGCTGGTGCGAATCGGTAAAATGGATTTGCAGGACCAGAGTTCAAACCTCTGTTAGCCTCGTGACTTCGGGTTGTCCTAGTTAGTGTCTAATAACACTTGCAGGGAGCTTTTGCTGACCCCGAAATCACTCTGAAAACACACAAAACACTTCAAAAAGAGTCAATACTTTATCAACTTTGAAGAAGAATTCAGACTAACAGCTTAGAAAGTGAGTGAGCAAGAAGACAATATTAAAACAAAGATGAAGAGGGCTAAAGTTATGTGCGTACTCATAGTAAATACCTTTACAGACACTCAGCTCCACTCGATGGTATATGAGTGTGTAGCGCACAAAAAGGCATGGTATTTAGAACCTTTAAGGCAATGTTAAAACCTCATATTATATACATCAAGCGACAAAGATACTCATGTAATTATATGTATATATAATAAATTGTTACATGATACATGATCCCACTTTGGTGCCCTGTTTTTAAGGAGGTTTTAGGTGTACAAATAGATTTTGAAAATAGATTTTTTTTTTTGTTTTAATAATTGCGTGTATGCTAATCCCATATTGAACCAATGTTTCATTGATCCTGCAAAAAAAAATGAACATCACTATTTGTAAGATCCAGTACACTTCAAGACTGGGGAGCAAAAAGGCTGAACGATTCCTTGCCAACAGAAATAATTGGTAACCATTTATTGCAGTTTTAAATTGACACCGTTTTATTGTTGTGTTACAATTGGCTACAGAATATTTATCATCGATTTGTTTAAATCAAAACGGGCTGATGTTAATGCTGTCACAACTCAGCTTTTGTAAAACATTTTGGGCAATACATGCCATACATACGATCAAACAGAATTCCAAATTTTGACCTCTGATTGACATAAAATGACCTTTTACCTCCACCAAAATCTGCATGGTTCTTTTCCTCAATACGTCATTCATATGCCAAGTAAAAAATCCACAGTTTTAACCCTTCTGGAGATAACATGGTAACCAGGTGATATATTTTGACGTCTGATTGAAAGGAATGTGTTTTACACTAACTGTAGATGTGAAGGACTAGCAGTTTGATATTTTTGGGAAAAAATGAAGTTTACATTTATCATGGACGTATAGCCTATATACATATGGTTATTTCTTAATGGGCCACAGTAGGTGTTCACACCGTGAAGGCTGACTAGATATTTTATACAACTGTTGTCTAGAAAATATACGTTGCGTCACACAACACTGAAACGGTCTTGTGTTGATCCCATAAAAATTATAGTAAGGAAGAACGCTGACTCCCTGCATCGCTGAGTGTTTAGCCAGTAAAGCCACGAGGAATGTCAGGGCGCTTCCGCTGTACGGCAAAAAGCTTGTTGATTGATGTGTCCCATTACGTAGAGTGTGCATTTAACTTTAAAAAGTTATTTCGAAACATGGTACCTTAATTAAGCTTAGTGTTTTCTTTTATGCTCCTAAATTGAATACTTGTAGTTTCTCTGCCAATATCTAAGGCAAAAGCAACGGCGTGATGTTTGTATTAACCGCCTTTGCTTGTTGCCGTACAGAGAGCCAATTCAATGGCTTCAGTGCAGATTGCCAGAAGTCATTCTCCCTTACTTTAATTTCTATAGTTGATCCATTATCGGGATGGAGCGGACGCTAGTGTGGTATGGGGGCAGGGTTGCCTTTCAGGTGCTCCAAGCGGAATGTACCACATCTGTAATATACGGCCTTACGTTATTGAAATTGAAAAATGGAAATATATAACGATGGGCTGACGAACAGAGATAAACAGGCCAAAAGAATTAAAATTCTATAATACAAATTTGTTTCAGAAAGTTGATAGATGTCGAAGCAGTTACTATCTAAGCACCTCATGAGTATACGCAGTGTTTAAAAATCGCTTATACGGCTTCCTTTAAAAATCTCTCGTTCCCAGAAAGGCATTTACCCTCATATTCTTGTTCAAAAATAACTATAATTCTACCCCGAGTTCCGATGGATGGAAAGACAGTCCACGTTAGACAAACTGATTACGGGCCTGTCGAAGCGACAGGTATCAAAGTATTATTTAAAAACATTTTCGGATTCACTTTTTCTCAACCCTTTTGTTTATGAAGCACAAACTAGCCATTCTTTTAATTGATCTAACTGGTTTTTAAATAATTAACCATTCACGAATTTATTCCACGCTCTGAGATTTTTGTATACCATTTCCAGATTTATCCCACACTCCAGTCTTTGGCGTTTGAATGTTTATTTCCAAATAATTGAATATATATTTAAAAACAGCGTTTATAATCGAATCGTTCACGGTTGGTAGAATTTCAAATGACTACTATAGCCTCGTACAATGTGCACGTAATTTGCATTGAACAGTATAGCCCACGGCATGCTGCCAGATACCGGCTTCTATCAGTATTGTGTGGTTAGTCAGACAGTTAAGCGTTCCTACACTATAAGAAAGATTAATACCTGATTCGAAGCTTGGAGATTCCCCTAAGGATTTGCTTTTCTCGACGAGCGGGGAAGAGGGATCCTACGACCGAGGAACCTAAATTTCATCTTTCAAAAGTCTAAAACTGAGAAAACTCGTAAAGGAAAATAGTTTGGTAAAGCGACT
The DNA here is from genome assembly GCA_029531755.1 of Holothuria leucospilota. Taxonomy (NCBI): domain Eukaryota; kingdom Metazoa; phylum Echinodermata; class Holothuroidea; order Aspidochirotida; family Holothuriidae; genus Holothuria; species Holothuria leucospilota. Next base: position 22,417 of record JAIZAY010000116.1, read on the forward strand.
TTAGGCCTACTTGCTTACATTCAAAGTTGATGTCGCGTTCAAGGCAGTTATGAAAAAAAAATAATAAAAGACGATATGACGTCGACTAACATTTCTCTTAAAATTACAAATTGGGTAAAGCCTCACCTTCAGATACTATGCTGTTAGAGTGTTTCGTTGTAGTTACACTACTATCGTTTTGTTACATTCACAAAGATTTGAGACCGGATTATTCCCACAACTATCTGACGCCCAACATAAGCAGCATAGCAGTAAAAGGTATGGTCTATTTTGTCGGAACATGATCACTTCAGTGAAGAAGCTTTTGAGATATCGTTGGTGCATACAAATGTGCATGTTAATCCAAATCATGTTGGAAGTAAGCAGCTCTATCCCACTAGGACTAAGCCTTTTCACTACCCGTCTAAAACACACAGTTGCCTCAAAATCAGTGTAGTGGGGCTTTGTGGAGGATGGGCCACAGTTACGAACATTACCAGCTGAAATCTCTTGCCCGGGTTTAAAGAACACCAAGGTCCTTCTTGATCATGTGGAAAAGACGAAAGCGATTCAAGAGGCTGATATAGAGTTATTTTCATTTGTAGCTTCCTATCTTAATTTGGACATTTGGTTGAAACTTCGCTTTTACAGATCGCCTGGTCAAATGTGGGTGCTTCAAACGGAAGAAAGCCAATATACGCACGTGAATTTATGATGCCATGACACTTTCGAATGAAACTTACAATATATCGCACACTTATCGTACGCGTGCTGATATTCATTCAACATATGGGTACTATGAGCCATTAAGGAATGAGAAATCAAACCATGTTGTAAATTTAACACAGCTTCTCATCGATAAGAAAAATTTGATCATTTTGATATGAAGTCATTGTGAAACTTTGCAATGGGACAGGACAAAGTTCGTTCATGATCTTCAGCCCATGGTAAAAGTGGACACTTTTGGAAAATGTGGAAAGAAGTCAGTATGTGGTGACAAATGGACAGCAACATGCAGTGTTGAAGTAGACAAAAAAGTCAGGAGCTACAAGTTTTTCCTTCCCTTAGAGAATTGCTGCTGTGAAGACTATATTACTGAGAAATTGTGGCACGCCTTAGTTATTGGAACTGTTTCAATTGTGATCGGTTAGTTAGTTAGATGAGGTTCAACTGCCCAGTTTCCAACCACTTGGTCAAGTCGAGCCGGCCACGGCCTTTTTTCCAGTTGTGGCTCACTGGCTTATGCGGAGCATCACGCAAAACGGCAGTAGGTTCCATTTTTAAAGTCTTTGGTATGACTCGACCTGGGAATCGAACCCGGGCCTCCCGCGTGAGAGGCGGATGCTCTACCGCTAGACCAAACACGCGGTCCCAATTGTGATCGGACCTCGAAGTGAAAATTACAAGGAACTGGCTCCCCAGGTTCTTTCATTCATGTGGATCAATTCGACTCTGTAGAAAGTCTTGTAGATTATTTGGAGTATTTAGACAAGAATGATACAGCATACCTAGATATTTAAATGGAAAGAGTTAGGAATAGTTCGAGAGCATTCCATTAAGGAACATTACCAAAATCATCTGTCAGATGATATTATTTGTTCTATTGCGAATCAGTGCTTTGAGAGACGAAGTTCACCGAAAAAATGAAAATGTTTGACCTTTAATGTTCAGAATGGAAGTGAACTTGACATCACTGTGGTGAGCACATGTGGATACGAAAATACGAACATCCACTTGACCACAAACGAAAAAACAAAGGTATATGGGTTTAACTCTTGACGACTAAAATGCTGATTGATATTTAGGCATTCGCTGTCAAATACTTTACTTGCTGCAGTAATGTATTACTTTTGGTAGTAATCTGTTAATTTAAAGTTTATGATGAGGCAGACAACTTAAATGGTCAGCCTTCTGGCATGGGTCAATTGAGACAAGTTTATTCCAAGGAGAAGTTGAGTTTTAGAGAGGACCAGATGGATATGCACAGAAAAAATATGAGAACAAAATGCACGTAAATACTTCTAAGGAAAAGCTTTAACGCTTTCTGAAGATTCCCCTAAGGCAAGTACATCACAAAATAGCAGTGGAAAAAGCCTTGCCACCAGAGGAAGTTGCCACAGGGGATTGCCACTGGAGCAACTCCCTGATCAAAATCATCACCAAAAGGAGAAAGTTAGATTGTACTTGGTTTGTGATTACGGACCACCGCTTAAAGCAGGCATAAATCACTATAGAACAAAACTGTTTAGCTTTCATATTACCGAACGGAAGAAAACCATTTTTTTACTTGCCATCGATATAAGACAATATATATTCCAACAGATAATGCTTGAAAATAAGAAAATAAAATAAGAGTGCATCAAGATAGCATTTTGTTCCTTAAGACATTGAGAAGCCCATATGAAAGCTGTTTTGTTAACGACAACGAGTTATGACCCGTTGGGACAAGCTTTATCAACACTCTGAAAAACGATCTGATCAGACGAGCATTGGACCGGAATGTGATAAAAAAATTTTCTATATTCCGTTACATATAAATCAATGCTGGTTATTTCTGAACCAAATCTAGTAAAATAATTGATCAAATTTCGGATCGGTGCCCTTTTGATCCGATTAGGTTCAAATTTGACAAGGTTTTTATTTTTGAGTGAAAAGTCAACTTAGTTAAAAATACATATTTTCTCACTACCGTTGCTTTCTGGAAGGAATGTAAGGAAAATTCTCAAACCTTTATAGAACGTGCAAGTAAATACCAGAATTCATTTGTCCTCTTGCACTCCTTTACAAACTTTATGCATGGGATCAAGAAACTTAATTGGTGATGAACCCATCTTGGTGCTTACGAGATTACACAGTACATACAATCCTGTATAAGCCTATGTCTACTTCTTTATATGAGAGTACTACCAATAAATATGTTTCCAGTACTAAAGCATTAAAATCTGTATAACTACTTATGAAATAACTGTAGCATCACTAGCATATTCTGTTTAAGTGGTATTGAGTCATAGGAATAAGGAAACCAAATTGTTGATATCTAATGTTACTTCATTGATTTTTGCATGACATTATAAACGTCTATGAAGGCCTGTTAGGGGAAATTATGAAATGAAGCGGCAGCTTCTAGCCTGCTAGCCCTGTCAAAGGATTTTTCGTTGCAACTTGAAAAGTGTTTTTTTTTTCAATTATTTTCCAAATTGATTTGTTAAAGAGTGTAAGGGGATGGGACAGGGGAGTCTGCAAGGGTATGGGGTCTTGATGTAATGTATGATAAGCGGGTGTTTTGCTACAATGGCCGTTTTGCCGTTTCATCAAATATGCTGATGTTAAATGAACTGACTACAGACGGTTGCGGTCTCGAGCATTAGCACCATAAAGGAGGGTATTTCCATAATCTAACCTAGAGAATACAAGTGCACGGACAATGAGATGAGGTGTGTCCTGATTAAGAAAACAACAAATGCGACGGATTTTACGGAGATGAAATTTTCAGCTGATAGGAGACTATTAATTTGCTTGGTCATGGACATGTTAGAGTCTAAGAAAATCCCTAGGTTACGTATGCTACAAGATGGTTCAATTTGGCTTTTACCTACAACTGTAAGATTTAGTTTCGGGAGCTTTAGGAGGCTTTGCCTAGTTCCAGCCATAAACAATTCAGTTTTATCGTTGTTTAATTTTAATTTGTTTTGATTCATCCAGTGTTGGATATAGTTAATGAATTGGTTGTGTATAAAGTGTGAAAAGAATGGATCCGGTAACAGAACCCAGAGGAAAACCATAGATGAGCTTAGATAGAGTTGATAAAACGTTTTTAATGTAAACACAACTCAGTCTACCATTCAAGTAGCTTCTAAACCAATTTAGAGCAGTACCGGACACACGTATATCACAGTGCAAGCCCTTCATTGGCAAGTCATGGCCAACAGTATCAAATGCTGCCGACAGATCAAGTGAGACAACAAAAACAACTGCTTGTCTGTCCACAGCATCCAAGATATCTTTTTGGCTTTCAGCAGTGCAGTCTCGGTACTTGAATTTGTTTGTAAGCAGACTGGCGGTTAACTTCACTTAAGTTGTGTTTATACATATAATCAATACGTTCTCAATGACCTTTGATAAAAACAGAATGATAGATGTTGGCCGGTAGTTAGCCAGGTCGTCACTGTCCAATGGTGGCTTCTTCAAGATAGGTGAAATAGCAGCCAAGTGATTTTGGAAAAAAACCAGTTTCTAATCAGTCATTTACAACCTTTGTAGGTGTTGGCAGCAAAGTATCCAGATTACTGTTCAACAACAGTGTGGGAATTTGATCTAGAATACTAGACTAACTGTTGCAGCTCATAATAATTTTACAGATTACATCACAGTGGCGTAGCTAGAGGGGGCGCCCCCTCCCACAAAGCCTCCGAAGGCCTCTGTCGGACATTTCTAGTCTCTGTCGGAAATAAATAAAAGCAATTCATTTGAAACACTTACAACACTTCTTATGTTTTTAAGCAGAATTGCACATCGAATGGTTACTTACAAGGCCTGAAAGTGCCATTTAAGTCAACGTCGGAGATATTTTAATCTAATTTTTTCCGCGCGCTACACGCCAGATGATGGTGGCGCTACGCTTAGATACTACATCATTACTTCAAGATAAAAATATGTCGGAATTTTTTTGCTTTTGCCCCCCTACAAAAAATATCTAGCTACGCCACTATTTCATCAAATGAAACGCTAGCAAATTCCTTATAAACATGTGTGCATGACATACTTGCCACATCAGCAAAATGTCATCATTGTGCCCAGCACATGTACGTAAGTAGTCAACCCTGCGCAGCAAGAACATGCAGGTCGGCTAGGTCCATCTGTGGTGTCTATGCTGATTTATTACTACTAATGTAGACAGCAAGTTGCCACGATCGCAGAGAGTACGTAACAATCTTTCCCTGGGAAAACTGCCAATTCATTCCGTTTCTCAAACGATGTGATAAGCCGAATTCATCGCTTATTTAACATGGCTTTTGCTGGAATTATTGGGTATCGGGCGTCTTTTAACTTGGACTGTCATTCAAAAAGCCAATCTTATCGACCGATAAAACAGGTCTATGGATGATCGGGCATTTTGCAACGATAAACTCCGTTTATTATACAATAAACCCGGTTTAAAGACCGATAAACTTGGTTTATTGAATAATAAACAAAGGTTTGTTATGATAAACAGGGTTTATTGGTTGATAAACCAGGGTTATCGAAACTGTCATCTCAAAAGTTAATAAACCTGGAATTATGATTTGATCAACCTCTTTTACCAATACGATATACCAACACTTTTGAATAATCGAGCATTTAGCTTGGATAAACCCGAGGTCTCGTCTGATAAACTTGGTTATGGAGTAGTAAATCTGGTTTGTCAATTGGAAAAACCAGGTTATTTGTCCAGTAAAAACCAGGTTTATCGAATTGATAAAAAAGTTGGTTTATTAGTCGAATATCAGGTTTATCGACGCCAAACGCTCAATAACTCGAGACACTAGGTTTATCGGTCAATAACTAAACTTGTCAGTCGATAGGCCCATTTTCTCTATCGATATACCAAGTTTATCTGTCGATAAACCAAGTTTTATCTGTCGATGGAACAGATTTATCGACTGATTTGTCGGCTGACATACCAAGTTTGTCGACCGATAAGCCGAGATAGCAGAGCTTAATGATTACGTCACGCATACAAATGAGTATGGGAACTGGGAGTTAAACTTTAAACCAATCAATAGTACAGTAGTTGCGCTACAGAGCTAGGACTTAGCAACAGCAGGCTGTTTTTACTCCCAGTTCCCATCATGCGTTGCAACCATTAAACTATTCTGTTCTCGAATTATTGGGTTTTTAGCTTGCCTTAACGTTGAGTGAGCGATACAATACCTAGAACTTACGCAATTGTCAGGGTTGTGTAGAATTTGTACACGATTTCAGTCTATTTCTCGCTGAACTCTAGTTCTGGCTGAAAATGCTGAAATATAACTTAAAACGCACGTGTATCTTTGGCCTTCACTGAAGAGGCGCAGCAGTTGGTATTATGTTGTGTAGGTAACTAAAGTCAGGGTAGCTTTAACAACTTGTAGAAGGGAAGCTCTCTGAACATTCATTTTGGGTTCCCATAATGAGTGATTAATTAGGAGAAGTTTCGAGAAGCGAAGCATAGTTTCGTTGGTGCAACATTGTGCTGACCATTCTTTGCACTGTTGGATATGAAAATTGGTGAAATGTTGGCAAAGTGTTATTGGTCCAACGTTGAAAACCGCCAAATGTTTACTAGCTAGACCTTTGGCCAAATGTTTGCCAGCAAACAGTTGACACTACTTATTTAACCAACGTTAACCAGATGTTGGAACTAACAGTTGGGTAACTTATTTGCCAACGTTGGTAGGCAAAATGTTAGCCTAATATAAAATTGATTGTAGGCCCAACCTTTTCCCGATGAGCACCCAACCATTCATATAACTTAGCCCAACCGTTTGGCCAACCAGTTTTCCAACGTTGGCCCAACGTTATTGTGCTATCTGGGAAGTAGCCTATAGCCTAACTGTTTGGTACAACGTTAATAAATTTAACGTAGACCTAACGTTACTTGTTTACATTCGAAGTTGACGCTGTCACGCAGTGTTTAAAGCAGTTCTTTTAGAAACGTTGAAAAGATTGACTTGGTGTCAAGTAACCTTTCTCTTAAAACTCGGTTAAAGCCTCAAGATAAAATACTTAACTTTTTAGAGTGTGTCGCTGTAATTATAACACTATCGCTGTGTTACATTTACTTGGATCTGATACGGGATTACTCTCTAAACTATCTGACGCACAAGATGAGTAATACAGTTAACAGATATAATTAATTTTTGAAAGAATTCCTTCGGAACATGATACCTTTAAAGTAAGGTTTCAGATATCGTCGGAAAACATAGAAATGCATGTTGGTCCAATTTATGTTGGAAGTGAGATGCTCTGCCCTTTACAGCTGCTTGCCAAACAAAACCGATCATTGTCTTAGGATGCGTGGAAAGGGCTTTGTGGAGGATGGTCCAGAAAGGAACGAAAGTTTCCAGCCGAAACTTGTTGTACAAATTCAAAGAAAACCAAAATACCCCTTGATCATGTTGACAAGGCGAAAGCAATCCAAGGGTCTAATAAAGGCCTAGTGCTATTTTCATTTGTAACTTAGAACCTTGATATGGACATTTGGCTGAAACTTCGTTTTTACAGATCGCCTGGTCAAATGTGGGTGCTTCAAACTGAGGAAAGTCCAATACACACCCTTGGACTTATGACGCCATGGCACTTCCGAAATGATACTTACAATATATCGAATATTTATGACACTCGTGTCGATATTCGTTCACCATATGGGTAACTATGTACCGTTTAAGATAGAAAACTCAAATCCTGTTGTTAACTTAACGTAATTCCTTATTGACAAGAAAAATTTGCAGTCATTGTGACACTTTGCAATGGGATACAGGACAAAGTTCGTTCATGATCTTCAGCTCATGATAAGAGTAGATACCTTCGCAAAATGTGGAAAAAGCCCTTTTGTGGTGAGAAATGGAAAGCATCATGCAGTGCCGAAGTAGACAGAAGACTTAGGAGCTACAAATTTTCCCTTGCATTAGAAAATAGCTGCTGTGAAGATTACTTAACCGACAAAATGTGGCACGCCTTAATCACTGGAACTGTGCCGATCACGATTGGATCTCGAATTGACAATTTCAACAAACTGCCCCCCCCCCCCCGTTCTTTCATTCATGTGTAGAGAATCTAAGAGATTATTTGGAGTATTTAGACTTAAACGACACATCATCCCTAGAATATTTTAAATGGAGGGAGGTAGGAATAGTTCAAGACCATTCCATCAAGGAGCATTACCAAAATCATCTGTCAGATGATGTTATTTGTCCTATTGCGAATCAGTGCTTTGAGAGACGAAGTTCACCGAAAGAAATGAAAATGTTTGACCTTTATGGTCCAGAATGGAAGGGTACTTGCCATCACTGTGGAAACCACAACTGGATATGTAACAATGACCATCCACTTGACCACAAGCGTAAACACAAAGTTATATGGGCTTAACCTTTGCCCAGCAATGCTGATTGATGATTAAGCATTCACTATTAAATATTTCACTTGCTGCAATAAAGTGTTACCATTGCTAGTGAACTTAAAGTTATTGATGACCCAGACAACTTTGATAGACTTCTGGCATGGATCAATTGTGACAAGTTCATTCCCAGAAGAACTTTAGATAGGCTCAGATGAATGCACATATACGACCCTGGGAACAAACTGCACAAAAGGACCTCTGAAGCAAAGCTTTAACGCTTTTTTAAAGGTTCCCTTTAGGTAAGTACACCAAATAATAGCAGTGGAAACAAGGTTGTATGGTCTACCTTTTGCTCAATAGTGTTGATTGAATTTTTAGTACTCACTGTTACATGTTTTACTTGCAACGGTAATGTGTTACCATTATTGATTAAACTATTGAAGATCCAAATACTTCAAACATCCAGACTTCTGTTGGGTCAATTGCGACTAGATGCCAGTTGAAGCTAAAGTTCAGATAAGATGAATGAAAGCAAAAATCCGAGGGACGAAATGCGCGGAAGAACTTCTAAGACAGAGATTAGCATTATTCTTCTTTTTAAGTAAATACAACATAAAACAGCAGTCAAAACAAGACTAATTTTAAGATCTCTATGTTGGATATGTATTTTAAATGGAAAGTATCGGGAGAGTTCCGGAACGCTCTAAGGAAATCATAACCAATTGACAAGTTAGATGGTTTTTGGTTTATGATTACGAATCTAAACATGAAACAGGCGTACGTGAAGCACTGATGGTCTAAACTCTAAACATGTATAAATTTCACAGTACCGACTGGAAGGAATTTTACTATTTTGTCATTATACCGATATGAGGTAATAACCTATAATGCTTGAAAAACAAAACTATGATCAAAAAAGACTGACTTGGAAAAATGAGAGATTGCTCATTTGGACATTAAGATACCCCTCGGAAACCGATTTTGATAAAGGCAACGATTTACGTTCTGTTGAGACAAGCTTTATCTACAGTTGACTGTGTTTGGAATACATTTCATTTGAGTGCCTTCCGTAAGGAATATAAGGAAGAGTCACAGGCACAAGTAAATGCAAGACTCTATTCGTCTATTTGCTGAAATTTACTTCATTGTGGGCTTGAAAAACTTTAAACACTGGTTTCATTTTAATTCTTCCTCAATAAAAACGGGTTCAACTAATAAGGCTACTCCCACACCTTTTGCTTTGTTTTGAAGTACGACTAACTAATGTGATTCCTGTTGCAGATCGTTAGCATTAGTCTAACCAGGAAGTTGCCACTCTAACAACGCTCTGGTCTGTTTCAGCAATAAGTCTGGAAACCGACACATTGTATTATATCAGGGAGTTGCCATTCCAACCTGATTATATAGCGTATATTCCTTTCAACTATAGTAATAATGAAGCATAAGAAAAAAGAAAAACATTGTTGATATTCAACTGATATTGACGTCACTGATTTTCAACATTATGAAGACCAGGAATTAAGACTTTGCGTAGCTTCTCTGGTATCTTCTACAAAACGATTATTCTTATAGCTTGAAAATGTTTTATCAATCGACTTGCCAAAGGGTGCAAGGAGTTGCGGCAGTGGCATAAGCATCGTGTACTTCCCTCAATACGGGCAAGGCCGCAGAGGTCTGCAGCAATTTTGCCCAAACTTTGAATGCAATGTGTATAGTGTAAAATAGCATGTATTTGGCCTAAAATGAATTTCTTCCCCAATCTGGGTTTGCAGCCCCACCTCGTAGGTCTATGAGCAGGAAAGTCTGCCTCTCATTTTCGAAATAGCTTTCTCTTATGATAAAGGAAATTAACCCTAGGAATTTGCTGTGCTCCAACCTCCTTAGGGCTTTCATGATATAAAAATTCCGTGAAAATTGCAGGAAGACCTGGAGCCATGTGCATCTCACCTTTCTGATAAGTTAATATTAATTAAGTGCCCTGCAGACCTTTTGACGATGAAGAAGTCACATTGCAACATATTCTTTGCATGCTCCCACAGCCGAACGGTAGAAATTAGGTGAGAAATGATCACAGAGAGTGACAATTTATACCCTTCTGGGGCCGCCTGCTTTCAAAAAAATGAAGGCAGTGTGTCATCTTACTAGGGTATAGGAACAAAATGACATGAAGTTTCTTGAAAAGTAAAAAATGTTAACTGACTGCCCCTTTTGTTTAAAAATTCCAACTTAGAAAATGTTTTGTTCACCCCTCTCATGCAATTCAACAAAATACAGAAATGATAGTTATCGGCGCCATGGCATGAAAATCAGATCATATGTTTAATATAGTAAAAGTTGCCCAATGGAATTTGTTCTCGACACATCCTTCCTTTTTTGCAGAACAAAAGGTAAATACCCAAAATACATGCCCGTCCCAAAAAAACTAGAACCTTTGTGAAAAAAGTGAACTCGTTGTCCTTTTGTTAAGGGTTGGAAGATAATCTGAGGCTTGTTGAATTTCTTTCTGGAAATAGAAAATTCAAATCGTAAAAGGATTGGTTGGAGTATTTTCCATGTTTGAACGGGGCACTTAAAAACAGACACTCACCACCTGAAATTACATTTTTTGCTTGGGGAAAGTAAAATTCCCAATTGGTGATTGCTCTTTGATTGACATCAAATTCAAAAGATGCAGAATAGCTCATATTACACAGCATGCACAGAGGGTGTTCTGATTACACTATAGGGCCTTGTATGCTCACCACGAGATGACCCCCAAGTAATGAACTAGGTTTGAGTCTGCACAAGGAGGAGATAAAGACAGTTTTGGGAGGGGCTAAAGTGACTAACTTTGGAAAATTGAAACTGTCTGGTATGAAAAGATTTGCCCTTGACACATTTTTTTTTAAAAGTGAGGGGTATTGCCTCCATGCTGTCCCACCGTTGTTACACGTGGTGGAACTGTGGGGACGTGTATTAATCGATAACACATTTACCGTCCGCCCAATATTGCAAATGCACAACAAGGGTGGATGACCTTTTGTGAAATGAGTCGAATAGATGTGACGGGTGACAAATGCACTTCTGAAGCAAAATGAGAATTTTAGGCATGACTATCGTATCGTTTAGTTTTAAAAGATGGTTCTTTTTATAGTAATGTGCCTTCTCAGTGTGTATAAATCATCTTCCGGGATATGGTTAAAGGGAACATGCAGTCACCCCAATTGAAACTGGGTATAGTTATACTAGTGTATAACTATCCCAATTCATGAATGCCTCTCTTAAGTAACTTGACAACCATTCTGCAACTAAAATTTTAAATTTATGCAAATTAAACAACCCTTCGTTTACAATGAAATACCACATTTATGTTTTGAAACATTATGAAAGACACCTCTAATAGAGATAAGACGATATTAGTAAGACTTAGTTTATCTGTCAAAGTAAGTTTGGGCGACGTCTTATTCTTTTTTAGGAACCGTAAAAGTGCGCTTAAAGAAAAGTTTTGAGGCAAAAATCTGAAACTATTCCCAAATGGAGTAACGACCAGAAGTCCTAGAGACACGAGATTTGACAAGAAGCCTTCGGAGAGCCGCGATAGTACAGGCAACAAATGATATTTTAAGCGCAGTGTTCTCCACTAACTGATTTGTTAATGCTGTACACGGTCAAAATTTGCAGAGGGTGTTCAGCACCAGGACAAAAAAAATGTACTACCCGGACAAGTTGAGCCACCCGAACAGAAATTCTCAATTCAAAATCTTAAAATAGAGCAAACAGCAATAACTTCAGTGCGAACATTGAGCAATGATAATCAGAAATGTGCTTAGTCATCAAAGAAGGCCATAATTATATTTATCATTTATTTTAGCAAACAGTTTCCAAGGAGAGCACCCTTTCTCGTTATAGACAGCCATCACTATTAACCTTTAACCTTCTGAGCACCGGGACAAAAATTTAATCAATGGCTAAAACTGAAGAGTTGAATAAAATTACTCTGAGAAGGGGATGAAAGCTTTCATGTCATTCATTCCCTGCTCCAGGCGCGAAGAGAAGGGGGAAAAAGAGATCTCCACCATGACCATATTTCCCTTTCTTTATTACTGATATCACCAGGGTGGTATGTAGATAGATAACTTTTACATGTCAAAATTAGTAAAAGCTTACTAAAAACTAGACATGTTCAATTTGTACTTGCATGCATTGCAAATACAAGTCGAAGCACATAAAGATGTACACTTTGTGAATTGCCATGCATGGAAAGGAAAAAAAACATCGTCATTCGAGTTGCAAGGAACTAGGTTGATTGCATGTCCTCTGCATTGTACCTTTACGTACAAGTGGCAGCTCCCTGGTATACGGTAGTTCGCCTGTTGCAACCGATAATGTAACAACAACCGATAATGTATCAAAAACCTACCGATAATGTAATAACAACCAATAATGTAACAAAGAATTACCGATAATGAAGAAACTTGACCTAACCGATAATGTAGTAAAAATTTACCGATAATGTAAAAACTTCGATTGACCGATAATGTGGTAAAAAATTACCGATAATGAGTAATAACGTGTTACCCTTAGTCAGAGGTTCAACATTCATATATTACTTTTGTTCGTAGTCTTTGTGTAAGTAAGACGTACACAAGCACGCGCTTACATATGCAGGTTCCTACGTAAGTGTGTATACATGCATGCTTCATGGGTGTATCTACGTACGTATGTTTATGTTTGTACGTCACTATGTTCCGGGTGCACATACACACATGTAATAATTAATGAACGTGTGTACTTATGCAGGCATTTGAGTAAGTGTGCATGGGGTATGTACACGAGTATGCATGTATGTCCCCTGGAAAACATGAGTTTATGTACGTATGCTATTATACATGCAAATAGACCTTATGCAAATAACGTCACAGAACAGAAAGTGCGCCTTCCCAGTTGAGGCAAGCACGTATCATTGCAACTTACACCAACAAATGCAGACAACTGCGTGCAGTGGGCTTCATTGTTTTGCCGCCAGAATGACTTCACTTGACGTCAATGGATATGCGGTCTATATGTATCTTTACAAGTATGCGCGCGTACTCATGTGTGTGTTTTACTACCCACATATGCATGCATGCATTGTGTACGTATGGCTGTGAGCTTGCAGCCTACGTGGGCAATATGTGAGTACTATGTATGGACGTTGTATGTACTTATGGAAGTATGATGGTATACGAGTATGTGCATATGCATGTTTGCACATATGACCAATGCACTTATGTCTGTTTGCATCTAGCAGGGCTGTAACCGTGTCCACCTGACCCGATTTCGGGTCAATTTCCATTCCAGTCCAATTCTCAGTCCAATGCCCTCCGATTCTGAGCCAATTCTGAATTTCCAGGTTATTCAATTCCTGGCCAATTGCGATGCCGGCCATTGGCAATGTAGCGTCTTGCGAAAATACATTTTGTACTGTTTTGCAATTACACTCAATTGAAAACAGGCATTTTAGGAGTCAGTTCTATGCCCTGTTATTTTGTTTGACTGCACATATGTGACCATTTGTGAGTTGAGAACTGTGCACCAATAACAATGTAGCCCTAGGGAAAAATATTCAATTTTCATTTTTGTTTACTCGGCTGGAAAGGCTCCCAGTCCGAGTCCAGCTGAAGCCCATTCCGGGTCAACTCCGATTCCAGAACCTACAATTTCGGGCCAATTCCGAGTCCGACGAAAAACGGACTTGAGTCCGGAATAGAGTCCGAGTCCTGACCCGGACGTTACAGCCCTGGAATATAGCTGTGTAACTACCCCTGTATCTTTCTGTGTTTCGTACATAACCGGTCATATATTGCCTTTTATAAAAATGTTGAGGGGATTCATGCCACTAGCAGGTTAAACATTCATTTAGTAGGTTAAATCCCCGAAACAGACCTTGACCATGTACTCTCTTAAGATTCCGTTTCAAGCCATCCTTGCATTAAGAATCAACATATTAAACTTAAATAACATGAGCGGTAATTGGAATGCAACTCTTCAAGTTCCTTTATTTCTCCACAAAGCAAACATATCCAAAACAGTGTTATGAACTACCTGATTCAGTTCCCATTTTTCTAAGACGGTATGAAATTTTGAGACTCGATATTTTGCAACTGTGTCACGTATTAGTTCCGTCAGAGAGTTTCTAACATTACAAGACTATGTAGGCCAAAAACTTTTCCTTCCTAGCAAAACGCATCATCTATTTGAGTAAAAACAGTATTTGGGAGAATGAAACATTTACGATCCGGTCGGACAAACTTAAGCATTACTTTGACATAACATAACAAGTTAAAGGGCAAAGGAGGGTTAAAGCCCCATAAGATGCCCTGTAATCTAGACCTAAAACAAATCTCTAACCAAAATAATACCCAACAAAGCCCACCACAATCAGATTTGCCACAGTCACGATGGAATTGTCAATGTTTATCTTGAAGCAATTGACTAAAGTGGAATTAACCACCCACTCAGTCAGACTGTTCCGCACTCATTGGCAACTATTTGAGAGAAGCTGAAGTTCCCAATGTCAAGCCTAGATAAACACTTCACCACCGTCTTACAATGGTCTCGAACACGGAAATTAGCACAAACCTTTAAGCAGTTACAATTAGACAGAGAATTCCTAACAGACAGGGATTTGAAAACCTTCAGCATATCCCCCGTAATCCTTCTTAACTCAAGAGTAGTAAGTCCAAGGCATTTGGTCCTATCATGATAAGGGAATTTACGCACTTCGGGAATGAGCAGAGTGGTCCTCCTTTAAACCTGCTCTAAAAGAAACTTTTCCTTTTCATAAAAGGGGCTCCAAGCCTACACAGCATAATCAAGATGCAGCCTAGCCAACTGTTTATACAAATTCAACACAATATCTTTACTAAAAGTACTGAAATTCCTATTTATCAGTCCAAGCAACCTATTTGCCCTAGCAGCAGCTGTGCACTGCCTAGAAGGCTTACGATCACTTGCAATGGCAATCCCTAGATCTTTTTCTGAGGTCACATTACTCAAAATACTACCAGCATTATGTGTACAAACCCGTTAGCTTTGATGATAATCATCCCCGAATAAAACAGCTTTACTCGAGTATCATGTGACCAGACTCAGTATATCTGCATACAATGTCTGCGTACAAAGAGCCCTAATGGGAAAACACATGTAATGAGCCATGGTGTTATCATAACTCGAATATTTAGATCCAAAGTGAAGAACTTTGCATTTATCATCATCTAAGCCCTTTTGCAACAGTGAAGTATTCTTCTCATAATTTACCGTACTTTCCTATGGAGCTTTGTGTCATCAGTAAACTTACTAATACTAGATGTCAGCGAGCTATCAATATCGTTCATGAAAATTAAGAAAAGAATTGGACCAAGAAGAGAACCCTGTGGTACTCCACTTGTGACTTCTTTCCAAGAAGAGAAATCATACATACATACATACATACATACATACATACATACATACATGCATACATACACACACATACATAGATAGATACACACACATACACACATACCCACATACATAGATACATAGATACATACGTACGTACGTACATACATACATACATACATACATACTGACTTTTATCACAACAACCCTCTGATATCTACCAAAGAGCCAAGAATTGATCCAGTCAGCACATCTGCCCTGGATATCTAACTGATGCAGTATCACCGTAAGTCTACCTATTGGTACTTTATCAAATGCTTTTTGGAAATCAAGATAAATGACATCAACTCCATGACTAGAATCAAGAGACAAAGAGACATCCTCAAGAAAGCTAAGTAAATTAGTAACACGAGATCTATCAGGCAGGAAGACGTGTTGAGACAGAATCAGTAAACCATTATCTAAAAGATACTTAAGCACATAATCCTTGACCACAGACTCCATGACTTTACACACTACACCTCGGTTAAACTAACAGGCCTGTAATTGCTAGGCAAGCTCCGATCCCCTTTCTTGAAAACAGGAGTGACGTTATTTGCAACCCGCCAGTCAGCAGGAACGAAGCTTGAGTCCACTGGACATTTCTGAAAAATAATGCTGAGAGAAACTGACAAAACTTCAGCGCCTTCATGCAGAATGGCAGGATGGATTGGTACCATCTGGTCCAGGGGATTTGCTAGCCTATAAGCTCCTTTATTACAAACCAGTTCCTCTGAAAAAATCATCATCGATGCAAATTCAGTGAGCTGTTGGAAGCTCTACAAATTCCCACTACAGAAGACTCCGTGGTAAAGGCAGAAACAAAATAATCATTCAACAAAGAAATCATTCAAACAAATTAGCCATGTCCTGATTGTCACTAACTGAAGTACCCCTGTTACCTTGGAGAGGCCCAACACCTTCTTTAACTTTCTGCTTAGACCCATAGGCGTAGGAGGCGGGGGCTGAGGGGAGACTGCAGCCCCCCAACCAAATATTTTTGTAAAAAATCGGGCACTATGCTGAGATTTTTTCGGGCACCTACTGAAAGAAAAATACTGCAATGATGTAGCTTAAGGTAATCAATAGTATAAAACTTCCTTGGTAATTAAAATTAAAAGAAGGGTCTAAGCTCAAATCAAGCTTGGATATATTAGAGGGGTACTTATTCTAAGCAATCTGGTGAAATTTGCATTGAAATCCGATGTGTGATTCTCAAGATATCAACAGATAAAGTTGTCACATTTTCAACACAAAGTGAACTTGAAGCACATATGTCA
This sequence comes from Holothuria leucospilota, assembly GCA_029531755.1. Taxonomy (NCBI): domain Eukaryota; kingdom Metazoa; phylum Echinodermata; class Holothuroidea; order Aspidochirotida; family Holothuriidae; genus Holothuria; species Holothuria leucospilota. The sequence goes on from JAIZAY010000116.1 coordinate 39,193, forward strand.
TACCCTCACATTAATGAGCAGTCTTGTTTTTCTTTAAACTTTATCACAAATTTTTTCCTCAACAATCGAATGTTGTCGCAATGTGATTGCATAAGAGGCATGGGAAAATTACAAACTTCCCATTCCCCATGGGGAGGTCCTATCCCTATTAATTTCAAGGTCAACAGAACAGACTGAAAAAACAAAGGAAACAAAGCGTTCCTTATCAATGTGAGAAAGTGATATCAGGGAGCTGCCTACTGATATAACGTCCACTTGCCTAAAGCTCACTTTGGGTCACAAATGTTGTAACTTCTTTTGCTGATATCTCCAGTAATACCGTCCGATTTGAATGAAAGTTTTACCAAAATGCATAGATTTAGTTCCTCTTTCACATGAAAAAGTAAATTTTTGCTTAAACCCTTCTTTTAAGTTCTGATTTGAATTACACCAGAACCTATATATTCAGAATTGATTCAACAGTGTGTTTTTTAATGATTAAACTTATATTATAATTATCAGTGGTGTATTTAGGGGGCCATTGGGCCATGTCTCCCTCATTGATGCCAATTTTTTTTTTTTTTGTTTCTTTTTAGTACCTAAATACGTATTTTTTTAAACCAAATTGTATTTTAAATGTAGCATATATGTGGCACCAGATTCCATGTAAGGACACCTAATTTTTCAAAAATTTTCAAAGGGGAGGGAATACCCCCTCCTCTTAAACCCCTCCCCAGACCAGCGATCACACAACACAATGCATGCTCCCCAACCCCATGAGAAAAATCAAATAACTTATTATCAATTTGGAAAGGGTAAAAACATGGCGAATTATTGTATGTAATTGGCAAGCGGGGGAAAAAAACGACGCATGCCAATATAATATATACATTAACATGTTGAAAACGAGCGTGGAGCACACGGACTTTTGGGGTCAAATTTTTCGGGCAAGTCTTTACAGCCCCCCCCCCCCCCATCAACTTGGGCTCCTACGCCTATGCTATAAGCTTAGACATAACATGAGCATGAAATGATTTAGGATCTACCGTAACCTCCTTACAGTCAACTTCCTCTCATATTTAGCCTTAGTGTCTTTAACCAAATCATTCACTAAGAGTTCCTGTCTCTTATAAACTGCAGAGTCTGAAGAACCCTTACTGTCCCTGTAGCGACACCAAAATTTAAGTTTTGTTCCTAGCTCCTCCAAGGACCTCCCTAGAAACCCACACTGTTACTGACAGAATCCCTACGACTACAATTAACAACCCCAGTACTGACAGACCTCGCCCCTGAAACTAGTCTGGCAGTTGAGAGTCAACAACTCTACTAACCATCCTAACCATCTCATTAGCTCCATCACTAGATAAATGCAACCCATCTTTGGAGATTAGATCCCCCCGTTTACGAAAGTAGCCCAAGTATTCACAAATACGTGGCCCCTAGAGTACATTCATTTCGCACAACTACTTGTTGAAACTCTGAATCTTCCCCCAATAGACCTTCCTGTCAAAACGTGGGAGAATACCACAAATAACACCCTTTGTACGTGTAGACTTAAAGGCAATAGGCAGACGCCCCAAAATTTTCTTTGAAAAATTGGCAAACTCTTGCAGATCTCCTCTTATTGCATTACAAGCACCTCTGAAGATGTTTTGAACATAACTCTTACAAACAGTAGGTAAAGCAAGGAGAAACTCTCCTTGAATTTCACAATTTACCAACAAAAATATTGTCACATGATCAAAATAGGCCAATCATGAACTAGAGTGACAGGATACACTCACTCTGATTGGGGTGACTGCATACTGCCTTTAAGCTTACAGATCAGTTCCTTTCCTTAAACTTCGACCTAGGCAAATCTTGACTATCACGAAACCAATTATTTGTACTCACCTGCACAGCTACAACTTTCTCATCACCTACAATCGTATTTACTCTGGCTGAGACGTCCTCGATTAGCTCCCCAGATTGGCAAACCCTGACCGCATTCCTTTTGTCCCCCTTGCAAACTTCCCTATCTGTGTACCTTGTAACTGAGTCCCCTAAAAACAAAACCTTGCCCTTGGCTTTTTCACCCTCCCACAAACCACCAGAAATTCCAGAATCAGTTTCCCTAATGTCAGTTTCGACCTCTTCAACAACCTCACCCACTGGTAAACCATTAAAAGAATTTGAAATCACAAGAGAACCAGTCACACGCACGTTTGCAGTTCCAGTAGAATTTTTGCCCCTCACCGACAACTGTTACCCGGCCAATCCTTTGAATCGTCAGAATTAAGCAGCCAAAAGTCCTTTAAGTTCCTGAATTCTATTGCACTTTTGACACACAAAAATGAAAAGTGAGTTTCATCCTTATCCTGAGATCCTGTATTTTAATATTTCAACATTTTATCCTAAAATATTGAGATCACAATGTAAGATATTGGATGATAATATCTCGTTATTGTTCAGTGAATATATTAAGATATTGAGATCCTGAAATGTAATATTTCAATATTTTAAGCTAAAATATTGAGATCACAAGATTTTAGATGTCAATATCTTAATATCGTTCAGTAACGATATTTAGATATTGAGATCCTGTAATTAATATTTCAATCTTTTACGCTAAAATATTGAAATAAAGAGAAGTTGGATGTCAATATCTAAATATCGTTCAGTGAAGATATTAACATTTTCAGATCTTGTAATGTAATATTTTACTCTAAAATGTGAAATGTAGATTTTAACCCAATTTACGAAACTCTGCCCACATGCCACAATCCTAGCATCAAATGAGTTGGTCTTCAGCCATGAATGCAAAAAACAAAAAACAAATTAAATAAACAACACTGCAATAAACTAAAGCAATACACTGACTTAACTACTAGCTGTACGCCTGATATTGAGGATAATAACAAAGCCTAGCCTTACCTAAACAAAAGTACAGTACAGAGAAGGGAAACTAAAAGCAGGGAGCTCTCACAGCTCCCTGCTAAAAGTAACTTAAGGTCTACGGAATTACCAGGTGAAGTTGAAAAACCTGCCTAGCGTAAACATAACCTGACCTAGGCCAGCCATGTTTAAAAAAATCGGTTAGCCTGCCACCGCTGGTTGTTAAGCTGGCGACTAACGTAAGGCCTAACCTAGGCCCCACAAAAAGAGACGAAATTAATAAGGAATGAAAAACATGGAAAATGGATAAAACGTAGAATGATGAATAAAGCAACAGTTATGGAACACTTCATTAACAATACCATTCAGAAAGTAAAGCACAGGGTGAACGACGCTTCCAACGGTGGTTAGGCTGAACGAATACACACAAAAACTATACTATGACAGCATACAAACACAAACAACAAATACCTGGCCAAGGTGACAGCTGAAAAACGACGAAAAATGTCCAATACAACAGTTCACAAACAAGTGATAACACAGAAAGAAGAATGAGTAGAGTTCAGACAGAACTGAAGAACGGAAAGCACAACTGAATGTAAGTAAACTTCGAAAAATCCAACAAAATCACGAGCAAGCACAGAACACTTGTTAACCAGGCGACACCAAACCAAAGAATGGGTTGATTGCTTGTTCCCCCTAAATTATGTCCAGCAGATGTTGGCCAAAACCATAGATTAGGATATTGGAACTAGAGTGCTTACTCGAAACAGCTGTGATCACATGGGGACTCCGCCGCCATACAGTTTGTACACACATGCTCGCACACAGCATAGCTTCTTGCCTCCACCTATAATGGCAGACGGGTCCCCATCACTGATCTTTAGGTAGATCACATACCAGGTCGATCTAACAGAAATCACTGATCGTTCTCTGTCTTCTTCCCGGGACTAATGGGCCTGATTCTGGGATCTCACATTACACTTTTTTTGCTAGAAATCAAATGGGTCATAAAAGGGAAGAAATTTTCTGAGGTAATAAGACCCGAACGGTGTGTAAGTCAAAGTAAGTAGAGCAGCGAGTGACTTTGTAAGAGATGACCACCGCAAGGTCGCTGTGGTAATTGAAACAAGCGCAATAATGTTGCCGAAGCTCAGCTTTTCCTGTTGACCTAAAAGTCTGCAGTCAATATTTTGGTTGGGTCTGTAACTCATATTGTTCATAGGTACGTTAGAAAGCAAAGAGATAAATATAAACTGAATGCAATAAATATGTATTGAACTCCCGAAGTCTCTGAAAGACTAAATCTGGTACACAAAGTTAACTTTATATACTGTCTCTCTAAATGTAAAAGAGTGAACTTAGTCACTCTTTAATAGAGTGAAAAGTGTCAATTTACTCCATTAGAGTGGTAATTCACTCCAAGAAGAGTGAAGTTCACTCCAAAAGAGCAAAGTTTCACTCTTGATGGAGTGCTTAGAGGGATCACTCTTAAAAAAGAGTGATCACTGCAGGCACTCGTTAAAGAGTGAATTTTCACTCTTCTTGGAGTGAATTTCACTCTCCCTGGAGTGAATTTCACTCTTCTTATAGTGTATTAACACTCTAATGGATTGAATTTACACTTTTCACTCTATTAGAGAGTGACTAATTTCACTCCTTTACATTAAGAGAGGCACAGATGTTAGTATACAAATAATGAATGTCAGTGTGCTGCTTTTGTAGACCTCAACTTGTCCAGGGACAAAAGTTCAAATGCGTGTTGTCACTATGATTTGGAAAAATCAAAACTGCTCAATTGCTCAATATAAAGGGATAATTTCTAAATTAAATTCTTTACGCGCCTAATTCTGAGTACTCTTTAGTCCCGTTTTCCCCTACAAAATTATTTTACTGCATAACATTTTTATGATTGGGATCTACCAGGTATAAATAGTCGATCGCTTTTAGGACCGGTGAATGTGTCGCAACAGTGAGGCCGGAGGGTAACTACAGTTCGTAGAGAGCGTTGGGAAAATATGCACACTTATACTAAGTCTAAGGCTATGGAAATATCATCCCCCATGGCTTCCCCTTAACAACTTGGTGGGGCTTTCGGCAACGGATAACAAGACTGGGGCGGTTCCTGCAGTGTCGACGCCCATGTGACTGCACCATGCTCGTAGCCTGACAAGGTACTGAATGGGGGTGAAATGGCTTCCAGGGGCTAACAATTTTTTAAGGGGGCCAAATGTATGCAAATGCCATCAAGCCAATGGCAGCTTGAAAACTTGCTAGGGGGCGAACAAATTTCAAAGAGGGATTCACCCCCTTGGCCCGCTTGACTAGAAGCCTGAGCTGCACGCGTACAATTCCTGCAGGCTCCGAGACTGACATATGGCACACGCCTTCAAAAAGCACGTTTTCATTTTTAAACCGAAAATTGTTTTTGGAATGTCAGCACAACCGACAAGCTTAAACCATATGAAGCATTGTATTTCCAGTCAACGTGCTATGTTCTTTGTTTAAAAGAAAGGGGTGGGTTCCTCTTTCCTCTTACATTTCCTTGACAACATTCACCTTAATTTGAAGTAGTGTACCCAGCGCCGGCATCCTAGTTCACGAGTGGCTTCTTTCCTTCATGTGACAATATAAACTAATTTGCTATTAAGGAAGGATAAGTCATTTGTTTACCTTTCATACTAAATAGTTTTTGTCCAGAAATGTTAAGAAGAATGTTTGTGAAGGAGATAAAAGAAGATTTGAAAGATTAAGGTAATGTTTACAGGTAACTTGAAACTTGAGGCGACTGGATATATTCTCTTTAAACTTTAAGCCAAACTCCTAAAACCATTCAGACATCAGGCTAAGTTGAATACTTGTTTCCGCCTCAACACAAAAATGTGTAGGCCTAGCTTATACCACTGTTTCGCACAAGGCCACATATTCGCAAGAAGTTGCACAACTTTCAAACGTCCGTTATTTCTTTTCGAGTAGGCCTAACCATCCAACCAATTTAGCTAGTCTATTATTAATAAAACGCCTGAATGAGATCAGCTCCACATGTTCACGTAACGCCTCCATAGTAGACTGTACGGTATGTTTATTCATGTCATATCCCTGGTTTGGAAAGCAAAGAGCTGAGCAAACATAGTCTGACAGAGTGGGGTAGCCCACGTACGGTATTCAAAAATCGATACACTGCACTTTGCGTAAACACTTCCACACGATTAAGTACGAGACGTCCTGTACATTTATATATATATGTTCAGTATACTTTCGTACCTCGTTTCGTTGTACAGTCTCTCAAATGATAACAACTGGGATTCTCGATGTATTCCCGAACATGAAGACTTCGCCAGAATTTGTTTCAAAAAGTGCTGTTTTCATGTCTTTAATGATTGCAGAAACGAAAAAAAAATTAACTTTTGTTCAGCACAAATTGAACTATCTATATGAAAGATATTATCAAGATTGGTGCAAAACTGAAAGACAAGAAGGGAATTTTACGTTTTCAAACAAAGCCCCCTCCCGAGGTCAAATAGCGGTCAAATTAACCGAAAAGAGTCGCAGCATACAGATACTACTTTCGCTAACATCTATACTAAATTTCAGCCAAATCTAACGAAAAACAGCGAAATGCCAGGCACTTAAACGCAAATGTTATGGTGACAGACGTTTGCCGTGCACGACAGCAATAGCTCAGCTGAAAGCTTTCAGCTGAGCTAATTAACTAGAGAGCTCTCACGGAGGGTTAGTTAAAACTAGATCAGCGAGGTCTGTTAGACCGTACTCTCATGCAGTGGTCCCCATGCATTCACAGCGGATTTACGTACGCGGTATTAGGAGTGCGCACTCTAGTCCCTATATCCTACTCTATGGCCAAAACTTATCGATTGCGCAATACGTGTGGTCTACTACGGAGCTTTTAATGTGTCGTGCAGATGTTGAAATGTTATGTGACTTTCTAGACTTTTTTGTGTAAATATTCAGATGTTGACATCAGAGATATTTTCATCTCAATATTTTAGGGTAAAATATTGAAATATTACATACAGGATCTCAATATCTTAATATCTTTACTGAACGATATTGAGATATTGACATCCAACATCCCGTTATTTCGATATTTTACCGTAAAATATTGACATATTTTATTACAGGATCTCAATATCGTAATATTTTCAATAAAGGATACTGAGATATTAACATCCAACACCTTGTGTTCTCAATATTTTAGAGTAAAATATTACATTACAAGATCTGAATATGTTAATATCCTCACTGAACGATATTTAGATATTGACATCCAATATCTCGTTATTTCAATATTTCAGAGTAAAAGATTGAAATATTAAATTGCACAGTGGCGGATCCGGGGATCGCCGACGTCCGGACATCCCCTCAAATTTCCCAATTTGACCCTTTTCAAAATAAGTTTTTTTTTTCACTTAAAAAATTGAGACAGTTCCACAGTTTATGGCAGTTGTCGAATTCCGAGGAGATTTTGGTTACCCCCATCCAGCCGGCGTCGATCAGTCAATCCGCCGTATATAAAACTCTAGCCATGTATGGCAGAAACTTTCGGAAATATACTTGATTACGGTATATATGGCCCTCTTCGAAACACCAACAGCGCAATCGTTTTACAGAGATGTGACCACAGTATGTCTTACTGTCAGGCATTCTAATCACTTTTCCCTTGGAACTACCTGTGGCGTGCTTGGGCATTCAAAAGTTATACCAACTACGTAGATATCACGTCATAATCACTGCAGAAACTCCCTAGGAATATTACCGGAAAAATGTCGCTATTCCATTCCTAGATCATCTTTCGAAAGAAATGAACACTCGTTTTGACCAGCATTCGAGACCTTGTTCGGTTATTTTCCAACTAATTCCAAAACTTATTTTAAATATTCATGACCTAAAAGACTTGTGTGGCAAGCTGCTGTTTTGGGTAAGTGATTTACCGTCACCAATGCCACTGCTTGCGAGCTGAATTATTTTAAGAGCTTTCACTCAAAAAAGATTTGACTCAGTGGCGTAGCTAGATATTTTTTGTGGGGGGTGGGCAAAAGCAAACAATTCCGACAGATTATTATCTTGATAGTTGTGCGATACGAAATTCTAGGGACCTTTTTTTTTTTTTTTTTTTTTGCTTTCCGGGCAGTTTTGTAGCCGACTTTTGATTTTCACGTTGACATATCGATGTGTAATTCTGCTTAAAAACATAAGAAGTGTTGTAAGTGTTTCAAATGAATCGTTTATTTCCGACAGAGACTAGAAATTTCCGACGGAAGCCTTCGGAGGCTTTATGGGGGGGGGGGGGGGAGACCGCCCCCTGCCCCCTCTAGCTACACCACTGATTTGGCTGCTACAAACCATTCGAATGCCTCAGCTGTTGTGACCGCGATGTTTTCCCAAACGTATATGAGCTATTATGCTTAGGATGCGTATCACCTGTAAGTAGCTGTGAGGCTGAGAGGTCATTTTCAGGTTTGAGACGGATAAAAACTTACCTATGCAACAACATGACTGTGGAGAGCCTATCAGGCCTTGCTCTTTTGCATTTACATCATGAAGTTGACATAGAAATTGACGAAATTGCAAAAGCTTTCATAGGCCACAACACCAGGACACTGTTCTCTAAAATTATTCTCTTTGACGATTAGTTTTTTTTTTTTTTTTTTTTTATTTATTTATTTATTTATTAATACCTTCGTGTGTGTACAAACTTATAAAATTAAACCTGATCCTTACTTCTAACATAGAAATACATCAAAACTAAAAAACAGAAGTATATACATATCAATGAAAATTAACAAAAATACTCTTCCATATGTTCCAATTTTGATCAAAAGTTAATGACTGGTTATTTATGGAACACAAATATTTTTCGCAGTTGAACTGAATTTTTAGATAGAAGAGGAAATTATCAACCCGTAAGAAACTATTTTTTTGACATTTGGTCATATAAATGTAATATCTAGCATACATGAGAATTTTGTTAAGGCCTAAGTTCAAGCTATCTCTGACAGAATACCCAAAGATAAAATGCATAGGTGAGAGGAAACTAAGATCATATCCACATCGCTCATTAATAATATTGAGGAGCTCGTTATAAAAATTCCTTACTACATTACACGTACTGAGGAGATGGGTAATTGTTTCGACATATTCATTACAGAATGTGCAAAATCTGTTATTACTTACACCGATCTTAACAGCAAAATCATTAGTAGTGAGAATACGATTATTTACTTTATATTGAAAAGATCGAAGCTTAGAGTCGATTGTAACTTTAAATGGATTTGTACTAATATCAAACCAGTACTGGTCTGTTAAGCTACTTTCTAAGTCCAGCTCCCACTTATCCCGAATTATATAGCAATTATCAATAGGCAAATCAAAAATATTTCGGAAATTGCTACATCCCTTACGATTTCTAATTAAAAGAATAACCTGATATGGGCAAATAGGCATAGGTAGCTTACAAGAAATATTTCCATCGAGAAAGTCATTAAAAACTTTACAAATGCTAGTTTTAACAGAGGTAAACTGAAAAAAATTACATTGTACATCATAACAATCAATGAAGTCCTCATAAGTCATTAAAGAGCCATTTGCATTTACAAGATCATTTACAAAAATAACACCTTTTTCAATCCATTGTAGTACGGAAATATTTCTTTTTTAAAAGAGAACTGAAGAACAGAGTGTTATCCCAAATTGGTTGCGACAATCATTTCTCCCTTGTGTTAATTTCTACTCTGCTTTCAAAAATTTTCCAAGAGTCGATATCTTCATACCAAAATTTGTAAGAACTAGGAGAGAGTGTTCCAATTCCAAAAAAAAAGAGAGCCAACGCACTTAAGAAAATATTCAAACAGATTATGCCATTCACTTTTCTCACATTGAAGGTAACGTCTCAACCAGGACAGTTTGGACTCGTACATTAACGATTTACTCTGTACCCTTTTAAGACCTCCACACTTGTACGGCTGACGTAATTGAATTCTGCTAATTCTTACTGCTTTATCATTCCAAATGAATTTATGAAATAAGGTATTAAATGTAGCAATCATATCATCCGTTGGATTTGGTAGACAAGAAAAAAGGTAATTTAGCTTAGGAATTAGAAGCGATTTAACTACAGTAATTTTTCCGATTAAACTCAAAGATCGTCTTTTCCACAAAGATATGTTTCTTTGAATGTCAATCAGGACTTTATCAAAATTCAGATTAATCATTTCCTCAACATGTTTTGAAAACTTGATGCCAAGAAAACTAAAATAGCCGGAAAAATTCCAACATAAATGATTGAAATCTGGGTAGGTGATATCCGAATCTTTCATTTTACCAATCCAGAAGAGAGAACTTTTTTCATAATTAATTTTTAGACCAGAAATATGGGAAAAGAAATTCAAAGTTTCCACAGCAGCAGATAGCGAATTTTGTGAACCATCCAATATTATACAAGTGTCGTCTGCATATTGGGATAATTTGAAGTGGTCATTACGAATGTTTACACCTTTGATTTTTGTATTAGTTCTAATCAACGACCCAAGAATTTCTGCACAAAGGACAAATAAATATGGTGAAACTGGGTCTCCTTGTCGGCAGCCTCTTAAGATATCAATTTTTTCTGTAAACCAACCATTGACCAACACATAAGATGCACAGTCGCAATACAAAATTTTGCACCATTTGATAATATTTCTTCCAAAACCAAAAAAAGAAAGTACATCCCATATGAAATCGTGATTAACTGAATCAAAGGCTTTTTCAAAATCTAAATGAAAAAATTGACCAGAAAGTTGTAAATCATCAGTAGCAATAAGAATGTCATACAATATTCTAACATTTTCTCCTATATACCTGTTAGGAATGAAGCCCACATTGATTTGAATGGACCAAACTTTCCAAAACACATTTTAACCTCTTTGCAACAGCGGCAGATATGATTTTGTAAAATACACTTAAAAGGGTAATAGGCCTCCAATTTGCGACAAAAATTTTATCTTTACCTGGCTTTGGAATCAAAACAATAGCACCACGTCTCATGAAAGAAGGCAGACAGCCAATATCAAAGGAGTAAATTAAAGCACGCAAAATAAAAGGAGAAATGTCATCCCAAAAAAATTTCACAAACTCAACTGTAAATCCATCCATCCCGGGGGATTTGTTATTTCTCATATTATTCACCGCTTCCGTAATGTCCATCATAGTAAAAGGGGTATCTAAATTAGTGGCCGTCTCCACATTCAAGTGGGGTAAATCAACATTTTGGAAAACCTCACTCAAATTAACTTTTTTGATATTATCATCTTTGCTATAAAGTCTTTGAAAAAATTCGAAAACATTACTCAAAATATCTTTATTATCATTAACAATGGGACCATCCAACGACTTAATCTGATTAATAGTCTTTTCACTACACTTCCTCTTTTCCAAATTGAGAAAAAAGGCGGAAGGTTTCTCAGCAGAATCGATCCAACGACTTTTCGAACGTATAAAAGCCCCTTCCAATTTTTCACTACGAAGAATTTGAAGTTCGGTTTTTTTCAAAGACAACACCTGATTATCCTGAGTATCACAATCTTCAGTTTCATTGATTTCCCTTATTAACTTCTTTTCACGATCATCTTTCATTTTTTTATTATAAGAAGCATAAGAAATACATTCCCCTCTTATCTGCATCAACAAAATTTCAAGAAACAAATTATCGTCTATTGTAAATGAAATATCCTGTGCAGAAGTAATATCATTATCGTTCCCATTAACAGAGTACAAATGGATAGTATCAGAAATAACGTTCTTAATTTTAGCAATAAAAACGTTATCTTTTAGTAACGAATTATTAAATTTCCAATATCCTTTACCGATTTCAATAGTTGAAAATTTCAATATTAACGTAATCAGAGAATGATCAGTACGATAGCCAGCAAGAATATTGGACTCAGTAACCAAATTACATAACTCATCTGAAATTAGAAAGAAATCCAACCTGGCTTTTTTGGAAGGGTTACTTCTTCTCCATGTGAAATGCTTACGCTCGTTGTTTCTATTTCTCCTGGCTGAGAGGTCATTTTCAGGTTTGAGACGGATAAAAACTTACCTATGCAACAACATGACTGTGGAGAGCCTATCAGGCCTTGCTCTTTTGCATTTACATCATGAAGTTGACATAGAAATTGACGAAATTGCAAAAGCTTTCATAGGCCACAACACCAGGACACTGTTCTCTAAAATTATTCTCTTTGACGATTAGTTAATCATTTTCACAATTTTATGTGCTCTCATTGTTACAAGGACACTGCTACTTTAAAAGGAGAAACTCGTCGGTCTATAGTCAGTACCAGGGATTTGGAAAATATTCTTTCAGTGCCCGAGTAATTTTCTCCCTGCTTGTATCCTCTATTCCAAGTAGTGCCTCCTTGCTATGCTCTTGTGGCATAAAGAGAAAGAAGGAAGTCTATTTTCTGCCAAAGGACAGTTTAAAATTTAATGATCTTAGTATATTCATATCATTCCTCTTTTGCTGTCGATTGTAATTAGATCAAGGGAAAATTTGGGTTAGTTACGTTTGACAACTTTAAGAGCATAATTATGAGTTCTCTTGATGTGCTATTTAGTGTTTTTAGTTGAGACATTACCATAGCCTGATGGGCCGAGTCGAATATTTGGTGCTTTGCTGATTTTTATCTCATCGCTCCGTGAGGAGGATGAGATATTGTAGTCACTTGACCTGTTGGGCTATATTCGGCAATGCAAGCAGAAATAACAACCGTTGCCATGGTAACAGTTAATTTTCACAAGTTACTAGTCTAAAGTCCTAACCCATGGTGGGGTACCCCTGGGTGACCAAAAGTCCATAACGGAGGGAGGGGTCAAAACGTGTCCGCGTGTGTGTGTATGTGTGTGCACCCGCGGTGTGTGAGCGATCCTGTGGCTATGGGTGTACCCGCGGTGTGTGAGCGATCCTGTGGCTATGGGTGCACCCGCGGTGTGTGAGCGATCCTGTGGCTATGGGTGCACCCGCGGTGTGTGAGCGATCCCGTGGCTATGGGTGTACCTGCGGTGTGTGAGCGATCCTGTGGCTATGGGTGCACCCGCGGTGTGTGAGCGATCCCGTGGCTATGGGTGTACTCAGCAACATGTCCTTAACAGGACACGGTACAGCCGGCGAGAGCTCCGCTCTCGCACGACTTTCCTAGCTCACGCGGAGCTCGAAACTGGCGTAGCTGCACGAAAATTCCGTCGCTGCAATGAGAAGTCTCGCGCGGCTGCACGTGCCTGCCTTGGCAAGTAGCCGCCCTCCAGACACGTACGTCTGCTGGGTTAGTTGGAAGTCAGCCAGGCTAATGGGGAAATCTCTCGAATTCCTTACCGGTACATTTCCTGCGTACCGCTAAGGAAGCGAGGGTGAGTATGGGTGCACCCGCGGTGTGTGAGCGATCCTGTGGCTATGGGTGCACCCGCGGTGTGTGAGCGATCCTGTGGCTATGGGTGCACCCGCGGTGTGTGAGCGATCCTGTGGCTGTGTGTGTGTGTGTGTGGTGAGTGTGTGTATGTGTCCAATTTTGTTTTCTTAATATCTCCAAAACGGTAAAGCCGATTTTCTTCAAATTTGGTGGGAAGGTGCCCTAGGTGAAACCCCAGTTCTACATTGACTCCCAGAAGTAAAGGTCAAAGGTCAGAGGTCAAAGGTCAAATTATGTGAAAACCACTCTTTTTATAATAACGCCAAGAAAAAACATCCCATGAACATGAAACTTCACACATATTATAAGAGTGTCTGGCACTACGAAAATATATGGTTCCCATGGCAACCAAGGTCAAAAGTCATGTGATATTAACAATTGAAGCAAAAAAGTGTTCCATGAATTTCCTTGTGGGCCAGACCGATTCTTTTGAAATTTGGTGGGTAGGTACCCCAGAGTGTAAACTTGTGTCTCCGTGACTTTCGGCTGAAAAGGTCAAAGGTCAGAGGTCAAATTCAATTTTTGGGAAAATTCACGGTTTTTTAGTATTTTTAGTATAATTCCAGAAGAAAACATTCCACATACATGAAACTTTGCACATATGATGAAGGTGCCCAATACCACCAGAATATATGGTTGCCATGGCAACCAAGGTCAAAGATCGAGTTTTGTGAGAAATCACATATTTTTAGTTTTTTAGTATAATTCCAGAAGAAAACATTCCACATACATGAAACTTCGCACATATGATGAACCTGCCTAATTCTACCATAATACATGGTTGCCATGGCGACCGGGATCAAAGGTCACGTGAAATAAGGTCAAAGATCAATTTTTGTGAGAAATCACATTTTCTTAGTTTTTGTAGTATAATTCCAGAAGAAAACATTCTACATACACAAAACTTCACACATATGATGAACCTGCCTAATACTGCCATAATATATGTTGCCATGGCGACCGGGATCAAAGGTCACGTGAAATAAGGTCAAAGATCAATTTTTGTGAGAAATCACATTTTCTTAGTTTTTTAGTATAATTCCAGAGGGAAACATTCCACATACACAAAACTTCACACATATGATGAACGTGTCTAATGCTACCAAAATATATGGTTGCCATGGCAACCAAGGTCAAAGATCAATTTTTGTGAGAAATCACATTTTCTTAGTTTTTTAGTATAATTCCAGAAAGAAACATTCCACTTACATGAAACTTCACACATATGATGAACCTGCCTAATACTACCATAATATATGGTTGCCATGGCGACCGGGATCAAAGGTCACGTGAAATAAGGTCAAAGGTCAATTTTTGTGAAAAATCACATTTCTTTTAGTGGTTTAAGTATAACTCCAGAAGGAAACATTCCACATACATGAATTTTCGCACATATGATGAATGTGCCTTCCGCATATCATATTGTGTGCACAGATTTTCTGTAAAGCTCACTGAATTCGTCCTTTTTGCACAACAAAAGGGCGCATGGAGATGCAAATATCAGGGCGGCAGTGCGGATTTGACATACGCGCCTTTCTATTCGGTGATGTGCGTATAATAGGTACGCATTACGGAAAACGTCATTGTTAGAACAACGCAGCTTGCGTAAGCATTGTATACGCGCAGAATTTAGTTGGCCTGTCTTTTTATCTAGAATACTTCACACGTACTTCTGCGTTATCATCGACGAACGCGCTGGTAGTTGCTTTCACTTTGTGAGCGCGTGAAAAATTAAAGGCCGATATTAAAGTGAGTAATTTGAAGATACCATAGAAACTGATATACATATGGATAGACTATGAGCTTCAATTCAAACCACTCATTGTGCGTTCATATTCAAGTGCACTTATTCAGAGACCGGGGAGCCAATTTTGAAGTGCGGGGGTTAATAATCGAAGCCGCCCAATATGTTTAATAAAATAAATGCAGTTTACTGCGGCCCCAGTGGCGGATCCAGGGGGGTCGCCGGCGTCCGGACCCCCCTCAAATTTTCCAATGTGCCCTTTTTCAAAAAATGTTTTTTTTTTCACACTAGCAAAAAAAAAAAAAAAAACGAGACAGTTTCACAGGTAATGACAGTGTTGTCCAATTCCGAGGAGATTTTGGTTACCCCCATCCAGTATCCATCAATCCACTCGTAAAAGTCTAGCCATGTATCGCAGAAACTTTCGGCAATATATATGACTACGGTAGCCTATATTGGCCGCCCCGAAACCCGAACAGTGCAATCGTTTTACAGAGAATGTGACTACAGTATGTGTGCGTGACAATCAGGCATTCAAATCACTTTTCGATTGGAACCATGTGTGGCGTGCTTGGGCATTCAGAGTAATACAAAACACGCAGATATTACGTCATACTCACTAGCTTTATGCAACGTATTACTATTGGGTTTTAATATTGATTCCAAAAGGTCACTGCTAGTCTTTTGGTCTTACAAAATAATTATCTGTTCACACTCCATAAACGCTACGTCTACGAAACCTTCCCTCCACCCTCTAGTATCCATCCTCTCGTGAACAAGAGAGAGTAGGTAGGCTAAATACGTTTCGCTGTGATATTTATAGTCTGGAATTACTCTCTTCTTTTATAGTGTTGCCCTAGTGATGGGAATGAAAAGCCAGTCTTAGGTAAAGTCCACAGCCAAGAGTTGACCAGGAGTTACAATAGACAAATCGGTGTTTGTTTCATTTTAAAATTACTATACCACCAGGTCAAATAACGCAAGGTCAGTCGGTTCAATTTTTTGACGTCTTTGGACCGATGACTGGTCTGCTGTCGCAAATGAAGATCAAACATTCGACTTCAGTCATCTGTTCTGACAGAGTGTTTTTGACAGTCGCGCCGCAACTAAATAGGGAACACAACATACAGTATTTTAACCTCCTCCCCCAGTCGAGATAGCGGTAGCGCCAGGTGGGGGAAGGGTTCATTCCCCCGTCGGGGAAGGCTGGCTCCCTATCGGAGAAGTTTTACAGTTTCGTAGGGGAGTCTTTGTCGAAAGCACGCAGTCCCTGACGACAACTAATGGACGGTTTACCTGTTTTTTGCTCTCAAAAGGATAATTTCTGTAATAAGAACCCAAAATTTTCGGCGCGCTACGCGCGCTGTAGAGTCACTCTATTTTTTCAATAGTTCCATTCCACATCTAGCAGGATAGCACAAGTCCTGTCCACCTTACCAACTAACATATGGGCAGAATACATAGTTTATGTAAAGGTCGTAACATTCATCCCATATCGCAAAGCCTGGTTGGTGTTCTCTTGTGTGTGTCATGCGGTACAGTCAGTTGGTGAGCGACTTACGGAGCAAAGTTTGGCTATTTCATCGTGTAGTCCAGGTGGTTTCGATACAACGTATGTTACACCCGATACGGTCTACAAACCCTACAGTTCTTTTTTTCGTTTCGTCATATGTTTTATGTGTAAGCCTATCAAAAAATTTCGCCCGCTTCGCGCGCTTTTCAATTTTACGATCCATATTCAAAGAACACTAACAGTGCGCAACTCGGATCATGTAGTATTAAGTGATATAATGCAAAATATGCCTGCAATTGCATGGGATAATGAGGCTCCCACATTTGCCCTTCTCATCCTACGGAATAGGGAATGTCGGAACTTGGGGTAGCTGACATGGCCCGGCCCCCTGTTGGAAAAATTCAAACCCATAATTTTCGGTACGCTTTGTCCACTCTTCCTCAGTTCAGTTATACTTATAGCTAAATATAGTACAAACCCTTTCCACCTTTTCAAGTTAATAAGTAGAATACATGGATTTATGTAAATATCGGGAATTGAATAGCATTTCGCTAAACCTGGTTAACGTTCACTTGTGTCTGTCGTACGGTACGACTAGTGACTCGAGGAGGGAAGTACAATAAAGTTATGCCCGATAGGGCCCAACTGTCCGCTCAATTGTTCTATATAAGCTTTAAATTAGTACAAACTCTTATAAGTGTAGGCTTACCCAAAAAATTTTCGCACGCTTCGCGCGCTTTGCAATTTCGCCGTCTAGATTCCAGGTTTTATTCCAGTTTTTGCATGTCTCTTGGTTTATCCTTTCTTTGTCAATATGCGGTAAGTTGTGTAATCGCTGACGTTTACGGGAACCAAAATTTTAAAAAAATGAATGTGCCCTTTTTATGTTGGACCCCCCCCCCTCAGAAAAGACCCTAGATCCGCCCCTGGGCCCAAAATACCCTCGGCAGAAAAAGTGTGGGGGCTAAAGCCCCTTAGCCTCCCGTCTCAGCAGCGGTCCCTGCAGTTATGTGTAGGCCTTATGCCACAAGGAAGAGAGAAAGTTCTTCCTGTGAGTTATATGGCTTAATGCGTGTGCTAGCGATGAGATAAGCAACTCCGTGAATTGCCCTCTTGTTATCTCATCGCTCCGTGAGGAGGATGAGATATTGTAGTCACTTGACCTGTTGGGCTATATTCGGCAATGCCAGCAGAAATAACAACCGTTCACTGAAAAAATAGACGTCTTCATTTTTTAACACATATATGGCGTTTAAGAATTAGAAAACGAACAACAAAATGGATACGCACAGTAAATGACTCAACGAATATTCACACATGATAAGGATAATGACGTCAATTAAAGCACACTCCGCAAACACGTTTACATGATTTATATATATGTTAATTTTTCTTTATTAAAAACAACTTGATGTTTACAGTAATCATGAAATAAACGCATAAACGTGTTTACGAGATGGCGTTAAAGTGGCGTCAATGTGTAAAAGTTGGCGTTTTAGACGTTTAATTTGCTTATGTATTTTATTGTTTTTTCTGTTACATAAACGCCAAGACGCATTTATTATCTGTTACAAAAAAGTGTTAATCAAGTTTTACAGTGTTGCCATGGTAACAGTTAATTTTCACAAGTTACTAGTCTAAAGTCCTAACCCATGGTGGGGTACCCCAGGGTGACCAAAAGTCCGTAACGGAGGGAGGGGTCGAAACGTGTCCGGGTGTGTGTGTGTGTGTGTGTGTGTGTGTGCGTAAAGGAGCATATTGGCGAACTAATCATTGTCAGAAAAAAGTAAGTTGCTGCCGCTGACGAACTGAAATATATTCAATGCGTCATTTTTGTTTTTGTTTTACGGCGTTATACTTCAATCTATGACAGACTAGTAATGCGCAACACGAATCATGTGAATATAACTCTATTCAGTTACGTGCTTTCCAAGCAATTCAATGGTTTCATTTTTTCATTAAACGCCTTATATATTACAGAGAAATCGAATAATTCCCAGTTGCTTTCAACATTACATTTAGGGGAGATTAGATACAGTAGTAAATATCAATGAATGCATACTCAAATTTACAGGGATGGAAAGATCGATAGCCAAGGGAATGGCTTGTTTCAGAATATGATCAGTGTCTAAATATGATTATACAGTAAAATAATAATAATAGGACTGTATGTGCTCACTTCTTTCAATGAATAAGCTCATTTTTCAGGTATACATTTAAAGTAAGTGAATGATTTCTTCACAATTTCCTTTTCGAATGAGGTGTTTCTTAATGATGGGAAAATTTACTAAAAACTGAGAGGAATGTATAGGCTGACACCTTCCTGGTCATAGTGTAGTCATCATAAGTGAAGTCATGATGTCCCCGGTTCAAATTCCAGTTGAACCCAGTTAAACTGGGTTCAACTGGATCCAGTTGGATTCCAGTTAGACCCTAGTTGAAACCCAGTTAAAGCCAGTTGATCTAATATGGAATTTGGGCAAAACCAACTGGAACCAGTGGAACCCAGTTGAATTGGTCAACTGATTTCCACTGGAATTTGAACTGGGGGTGCTCCATCATGGAACGTAGATCCCTCAGAAAGAAGAACCCCTCGGAGGTAACGTTTTCTCACGGTGTCATCCAGCTGTATAGGACTTTTAGAACTAAATTTATTGCTAACAAAATACTGAGAATCTCTCTGTTTATTTTATGACTTATAGGTGCTCAGAATGAACAAAATTTCAAGTTTTCCCTGCCAGGCCTCGAAGCCTCCACTCTTATGTGAAGGCTGCGCCTTCTCTCTGGAGTAACCAAGAAGATACGAGTGTCATAACCGCCAATGGATAGGTTAAAAATGAAAGATACAAGAATAAGGAGGTAGACAATATAGAGATAACTTTTGAAGTGTAAATGGAAGTAAAAAGTACTAATTTGGTTTAAATCTCCCCTTTTGGCCTTTTGGCCTCACTATGAAAATTTGCTACTGTGTTGGTGTTCAGCACCTTACAGTCATAATCAATGCCGTGAGATTCTCAGCATCTTCACCAGCAACAAAAGAAAAAAGAAATAACGCCATCTAACAAAGGGAGCTAGGGCCGGTTGAGATCTGAGGGCAGAACAAAATGTATTCAAGTACTACAGAAATACTCCTTCAATACAGTACCACCCCTTTAACATTCCCGGTGTTGTGCTAAGCTATGCCACAGTGAGGATCCAGTGGAACAAGGCTAACTTTGCATGCTTCAAGGTATTTAAAAGTACGGATATTATAAGCTTTAAAGTGTCTTCACATGGCACTGGATGCTCGTTAGAAAGGAACAAACATAAAAAAGTACAATCTGACAAATAGACTAACGGATAATGATCTTAGTAGGGTAGGGAGTGAAGTAGATGTTGGACGATTCATGGAATTAGTGGTCCGAAAGCGCTTAAAACAGACTTAAGACAATAATCCCATTCGAAATATCGCAGTAACAATGCTATGTTTCATAACATACACACGCCGGAAGCTCACCCCCAAACTTATTTTTGTTTCCAAACATGCATGTGAAAGGTGTTCGTGCGCTGTTTCTTATAACACCCCAAATTCCCATATTACATGCGGGCTACATGAGGGAACGAAAAGTTACAGGGGGAATGTGCCCTTAGCCTCAACTCCTCCATGACACCACTGTGTCCACACTAACCACTTATGCTTTGCGAAAATTAAACATTTTTATAAATAAAAACAACTGAGTCAAAGATCTTTTTTGGCTATAAGCATGATCATGTGTGAGAGACCTGTTTTCAAGATTCTGCAGACGTTTTGTGTTAATAAACATTGGTTCAAATAAAACGTCCGATGCAAACACACACCACTATATACGTAACACAATCGTCGAAATCAAACATTTGCCAATTACAAACAGCGTTCATAAAGAGATAAAGAATAGATCAAACATTGGTCATATCGATATTATGTACTCACTCTTTGAAGATAATAAACAAATTCTATTGTTCTTTCTCCAAAATATGAAGAAAAATACATAGACTATTTGCCTTCTCAATAGCTCAAAGGACTGTTATGGTCTAGTTGATGCCACTAAATTAATGATATGATTCAAAGGTTGGTATAATATGCACTTACAGTGCACTTAATAGTGTTCAATTTGCGCTTTGATTCTATGTTTAATGAATGGACAATTCAAAGTAGTATCGTTTGCAAAAATATCTTCTGAATTCTAACATGTGATTCTGTTGCAATTGCTTCTGTGAGCTCCGCAGGTAAATTATTAAAGTCATTTTGCTGCTACGTGTTGGATTTTTTACATCCTCATCATGACAATGGTTGTTATTACCAGTGGTAGATTTTAGATTCCTCGGTATAGGGGTGGAGAATTGATTAATTTAGCATATTGTCTTCAATATTTTTGGTCAATGATAACTCTAATATTATGTTGATTTTTCAATGTTCAAGTTCAAGTTCAAGTTTTTTTTTTTTTTTTTTTTTTTTTTTTTTTTTTTTTTTTTTTTTTTTTTCAATAACTTCATGTTTGCAATGTTTGCAATGACTTCATTGGTTAAGGAAGAGTACGTTTGCAAATACATGCGTGGTGTGATTATCAAAAGCAAAAACAATCACACCTTCACACAAACGCACACACATACTCACATTTACGTATGCGAGCGTACACGCAAATATATATATATATATATAAACATATATATATATATATATATATATATTATATGTAGGACTGCCTCACTGCTGTCGTCCCCAGAATAGGCGCACAGGATGGGCATTCACTCTTTCTCAAGATTCGGAAAGTAGAAAATTTCGGGAATCCGCCTAATAACAGGCAGAGTGGAAAAATAATTGGCTAATAGAGTAATTTAGTGGGAACTGAGTATAAAGGATAACTTTAGTAGTCCCCTTCTGTAAATTATAGTAAAACTTAAGGGATTGTCGAGAATTCAGGACACTTTCAGGGATGTTTTTATGGGCTTGAATAATTTCTAGGCAGTGCAGTACATCTGCAGACCCTTGGCAGACATATTTAATGTAAGGGTTCGAAATGCGATCTAAAGGAAATTGAACAAAATTTTAGGGAAGTGTTTTGAGTTTATTGGAGTAAATGAAGTCTCATATATGCAAGCATAACCCAAACCCAAATCGATCCGCTGTGAGTTTTGAGTTAGGTTATTATTAAGACACGCATGTGGTTAGAGGAAAATGATCAAATTGTGATTTCTTCATTCTGTTTATTGCGAATGTTATGCATTTCGGGCAAAGAGGAGGAGTGGCCAACTGAAAGTGCTATACGGTGTACCCCAGTGCAGTATGTCTAAGGTATATCCAAGTGGAGGAATGAAATATTCCACTCCACAATGTTGACACTTGCTTTGGTAATTTGGGACGTTTGAAGAACTAAAAATATTCAAATCGAACATTATTAGTAGAAGGTGGGTGGAGGAAGGGAGTGGTTAGGGCACTTCCTCGGTTCCGATGGTCCTGGTCCCACATAAGTGCTTGGAATGTTTAGGGCAAGGGAATTATTTGGCCGCCCTGTTTGTTATTGGTTGTAACCGTTCGTTTAGCTATTGTGCCATTTAATTAATGTGTTTATACGGTAATTCTACTAGATACCAAGAAATTGCATTTTCATGCTACCTGAGTGCAAGACGATGGAGGTTTTAATCCTTCCGGGAATAAGATAAGTATTAGTCAACTAAGGAAACGTAAAACAATCATTTTGGTTTTTTTTCACATTGAAGTCTTTATTGTCCAAACATTTATCACATCTAATGCTAAGCGTCTCTTTAATGCAGTGAAAATATAAATGATAAACATATAAAATATGATTGAAGTAAATCTGTTCAAAAGGCGTGATATATTGAGCATTGGGTTGAAGGTTGTGTTTCGTACTCTGCATTCGTAGAAATGTATACAGGGTCATAAAATTAGTGAAAACTTTACATTCTTTAATGAAGGAAACCTTCATCTCAATGCAATATGGCATTTGGAGGATATCGACTTTTGAAGTCATTCAGGCTGATGTTATTTTAACAAAATTATGTAATTTTGTTGAAATATTAACACATTTGCATGGAATATTTACAAACCTTGTAGCCTATGTTGTACCCATTATAAGTTGCGTGAGCTTTATACGTTCAGAACGCTATGTATATCTGACAAATCAAGTTTTAATCCCAAGGAAACCAGTGAAGTCTAACCAAAGCTTTTTAATTCAATTTGCAGAGTAGGGTAAGCGCAATGCTACATACCCTATTCGTAGAAATGTGAACAGGTTCATTCAGTCAGAAATACTTTACATTCTCTTATTAAAGAAGCACTTCATCTCAATTATATGTAACGTTTGGAGGAGGTTGAGTTTTGAAGTTATCCAGGCTAATGTTATATTAAGATAAGTTAGTAACTATGATGATAGATTGACATGTTTGCTCGTAATATTCACAAAATTGTTCTCTCTACTCAATATATTTCACAAGTTTTATTCAACCTGCACATATTTGACGTATCAAGTTTTTAGGCCATTGAAATCAATCTAAAGGGGAACCAAAGTTTTTTGATACAAAGTACTAAATTTTTCTCAAAAATTAAGGAAACCAAAAATTCTATCTACAAAAGAAACAGATTTCTTACAAAATTTTAAGGTATATGAATGAAGAAATATCTTTCTTACTTTAGATTCCGTTTGCATGCCACCAGAAGATACAAAGTATACTTAACGTTGAAACAAACTGCACAATATTTCTTACAATATTTCAACTATTTATATACATACCAGCAAGCATGGCCGTACTCAGCGGGGGTATCGGGGGTAGAAGTTGCTCTACCGTCGATCTATGTGGACTCACCAGATTTAAAAATAAGGTTTGTCCACATGTAACTTTTCAGGACCCTTGCCGGCAATATGAGAACATTTTGGCTAAAGCTAATATACTACTCGCTAACTTAGGGTGATTCTTCTCGGATTTTGCCCCCCCCCCCCCGCGCACGACCATGCAAGCAATTTAACTTTCCTTGGCTTTCACTACACAGTTAACCAGTGTGATCACGCTGTATGACAAAATATTTACAATTACTATACTGTTAAACAACTGTGTAAGTAAGATACCGCCTTACAAACACCGTGTTCTGGGAATGGTCATTTCAACTGGCTACCATCTCTCAATTTCTTAAGTTTGTACATTATTATTACTTCTATTCCATATTTACTTCTCCTTTCCAACCCTAAAACTGAATTTATTTTTCTCATTCCATAGTACTTTCAAAAGAATACAACATTCCGGCCACGGAGATCGAGGCCTCTCAGATAAGCTCACAACAGTACATTTTAACAATGAATCTCAAAAGGTTCGCGCTAAATTCCTGAGTCCCATGTCCGAACTCATCGACTTCTGACCCGTGGTCAGGAACAAGCTACCTGTGTAACGTAAACTCGTTCAATGTATCTCACATAACACTTACAGACAGCTGAATACACTGTACATATTAACACATACATCCATATAATACATGTAACCTACATTAACATTGGCCTATACATATAAATTGACCTATAAATAAGTGTATGAGATTGCTATAAATTGGGGAGGAGTTGTAGCACTTTTACCCGCCCCGAAATTTTAATGTATGCTCCCTCAAAATAGCACATATTTTGGCCCCGAAATAGTCAAGTTTATGCCCGAAAGGCCGGGCAGGGGGATGAAGTCCCCAGTCTCTCACCAAAAAGAACATATCTACGATAAAAAATATCATGAAAGGACTGCAACATATTTTATAACATGAAGGTGGGTCATATTGATGACACAGCTTATTTGCATAGGTCTATGGCTCAATAGAGGGCGCCCTCTAATAAAGCCAGATATTTCAAAAACTAAAGGAATGAAAATCATATTTTTCTAGTGAGCATGTCCGAAATCCCAGGAGTGTTATTATCGCTATTCTGAAGTTGAAGGAAGGTTATCCCTCTCACCCATTCCCCACCCGAGCGGAAGCAGGGGATGAAATCGAAGCTACTCACGCTTGATAAGAATTGCGTCCTAGAGGTTATCGACCACGCTGATCACAGATCCGAAGTCTGTCATCCCGTCTCTCGGTCGAAGTGGACTGTGTGAAGTGGATTGTGGCCGTTAAAAGGCCCACTTTTAGGGTAAGTGTCCCCAAGAGCAGATTTTAGGCATTTCAAAACACTCAGTTCTCATACTAGATGGTTACCAATTAAAATTTAGGAATACTGATTCCGACTGCACTTGTTAAATGTGGAGTAAAAGTTTCCCTTCCATATATCACCCTTGAGGGTTGTTAGGGTGTGCCCCTCTTACTAGATACAGGGAACATTCAAAGCTGAAAACGCATGTTTGCCATGGAATGCTAACATGAATCCAAACCCAACCAGCCTCCCAAACGCCTTCCCTATGTTATACAGGGCCTATCACCTTTCGAGTTTTAAGGGGTAAATTAAGGGTTGGTTAGAGAGAGGCACCTTCCCCGGGGGCAAAGCGAAGTACGGCCCCAAAATTAGTGTTAGCATATATGGAAAAAAATGCGTTTTTTCAACTTAATGCATACAGCGTTGCTAGTAGGAGAAATAACAAGCTTGTGACTCACAGGAACGGCTGAAAGGTAGGCCAGTGTAGTGCATGGCCTTTTGACGGGGTAATCCCCTTCCCGCTATCATCTCAGAGATAGGAGTCTTCTCCGGAGGTAAGGCGCAACTCGCCCACGTATTAGTGAAGCCATATATGGAAGGGAAAACTTTCACTCCACATTTAACAAATGTAATCGAAATCAAATTCCTAAATTTTAATTAGTAACCATCTAGTATGAAAACTGGGTGTTTTGGAATGCCTTAAATCTGCTCTTGGGATAACTGACCCTAAAACTGGCCTTTTTACGGCCCGCACATCCCACTACGACCTAGAGACGGGATGACTGACTTCGGATCTGTGATCAGCGTGGTCGATAACATCTAGGACCAATTCTTATCAAGCGTGAGTAACTTCGATTTCATCCCCTTCTTCCCCTCGGGTGGGGAATGGGTGAGAGGGATGACATTCCTTCAACGATAATAACACTCCTGGAATTTCGGACATGCTCTTTTCAAAAATATAATTTTCATTCCTTTAGTTTTGAAATATCTGGTTTCATTAGAGGGCGCCCTCTATTGAGCCATAGACCTATGCAAATAAGCTGTGTCATCAATATGACCCACCTTTATGTTATAAAATATGTTGCAGTCCTTTCATGATATTTTTTATCGTAGATATGTTCTTTTTGGTGAGCTTGCGGAACAACAGAGGAGTGAGGGCGCTTTAAGTATATGAAGGAGAAATATGATAGCATTATGTATTTGGCCTAGACAATTGAGAAAAAGTGACCTTTAATTCTTCTGCTGTCTTTCAATGTACCTTTTAAAGGGAAATATACCTGCAAGAGGGCGCTGTAAAATAGGGTGAGAGCCCCTTCCCCTGGGGTATGACCTACGACCTTTCTGAATTAACGCATGACTTCTTTGATAAAATTCCACGTATCAAATTCCATATGAAAACGTCCTTAGATCAGTTTTTACATTACCGGTACATTTTTTTTACATTATCGGTAGACGAACATTTTTACATTATCCGTAATTTTTTTTTACATTATCGGTTCAAAGAGTTTTTTACATTATCGGTAATTTTTTTTTTACATTATCGGTTGTTTTTACATTATCGGTTGATTTTTACATTATCGGTTGTAACAAGTTTCTCTTGTAAATAAACATTTCCTTCACCCAATCCCCTGAGAGCTATGTAAATGAAGTTTGCGTTGGATTTCTACGCAGATGAAAGGAATTTGTTTCCAAAGCCTGCGGACGTTTGTGTTTTCGCAGCGATGAGCTGAACGAAAAACCTTCGTCCGCTCCACGGGGTAGCAGGGACTAGGAGATGAAGTGTATAAGACAAAGTGTGTGAATCTTTAAACGGCGATCATTCACTCCCGCGGATTGTCTGATTTACCATTTGCTCTCCAGCAGAACAGATCTCTCAATTCAATCCCAAAATTTTCAGCGCATTCGTGCGCAGCAGAGTATGTTGCTTTTCATGAATTGTTTGATTTAGGAATGCATAGTAACCCCACCTTCAGATTATTAGATAATTTAGAAAACAGTAGCTGGCTTAAACGGTTTCCTGGTAAGACAGGTAGTTTCATATCTTCCCTGTTTTTTCTCATTGTATCTGTTGTAGGTATAATAAATGAGTCTGTACTTCTGACGATTTCCGACTGGCAAATGGGGTGGATAACTTAACCAGAAAGCCCACAAGACTTAGTGATTCCTTGCCGAAAGGGGGTGCTTTGTTTCACTGAGATTCATACCTCAAATTTCTACTTCTTGACTATGACGATGTTTTCACAATTTGACCTCTGCTGACCTTACACTGACCTTTGAACTCCACCAAAAATTAAGTAATAAAAATGAAAAAAAAGTGTCTAAAGCCTGCCGCACACGAGGGAAATTTAGCTCAGCAAAATGCCTCGCGTGCCACTTTGCTCAGCTAATTTCTAACGTGTGCGGGCGTGTTGTGGTGAGATTTCTGCCTTCCGAGGCAGAAGACTCAAATATCAAACGTGTTTGATTCTTTCTGACACGAGTGCCATTTTTTTCACCGTGTGCGCCTGACCTGGGCATTTGGCTCACGTCTTTAACCCACTGCGCAAGCGTATTCTGAATGAGTAGGCCGAAAGTTAGGTCTATCGCACACGTGATAAATTAGCTGAACAAAGTGGCACACGAGGCATTTTGCTGGGCTAGTTTCCCCTCGTGTAATTCAAATTCGAGTTGTTACTGTAACAGTTATGCTTGGGAAAAGATAAATGTTGTTCTCTGTGACTTTATCTTTGTAATAATAGAAAGGTTAACTTTTCCTTGGTCACGAAACGCCGGACAGAACTTGGAGGAACCGTTTACTGTCTATTCAATAGTTTTTCGTAGTTTCACCTCTGATGACCCCGATGACCTTCGACCTCCAACAAACCCATAGGGTTCCCTCTCTTTTAAATTAGCGCTTCTTTATATTAAGTATGAAGAAGAGTTCAGTTCTTTTTTTTCGCACCGCTGGGTAATTCCCACCTGAACTTTTTTATGTACAAATCCAACCTGGGCTCTTGATGTCATTCGATATCTGTGTGCCTACGCAGTTCCTGACTTCGACCGTGGGGGAGCTAAGGTCGGCCAGGTGATAGTTTCATAATATGATGATACCTAGCAAGTAATGTGCAAAGTAGACCTTTCTTACTCCCAGTTTAACTACTTGTGCACAATCATTTTCAGCCTTTTCAAATAATTACTCACTATTTGTGAATAGTCATGAAAATGATAAACACCAGGAAGCTATTTCCTTTACCAATTACTGTACTCTTGCCAAATAGGGAACTGCCTTTTTAAGTTAAGCCTCGCCCACTTATGTATATAGCAGAAAAGTTAAGTTCCACGTATACTCCAAGATTAAAACAGAATATGAGAACGGGTGCAATAAAGAGCATAACTGGTTGATTGTAGGAGTACAAAATCTACAATTTATATTATTTTTATGTATATTTATTTTTCGAAATAAATTTGATTGTACCCAAGTTTGGCCGTCACATACACGCGTACACATGCACACACGTACACATGACAATGGTTACTACGCATCCTACGGAAGTCGCGTATTTTGGGGGCCTCTAAGGCCCGCTAGTATCCCCCGTCCTCTTCTCCGTGAAAAGGATGAAAGGGAGAGGAAAGAAAAGAAATAAAAGGGGAAAAATGAAGATGAAAGGGAATACCAAGCACTTTCCTGAAAAAAGTATTTATACTGTAACTTTCTATAGAGGTTGGAGAAGGCTTCCAGTTAAAATCATCTCTGTTAAAAGTTCATTACAGAGGTTGACGACGAGATGGAGGGATGCAATTAGCAACAAACAGGTCAATAACGTAGAAATGGTGTTACTATAGTCTGCAGACAGTTTGGGTTTCGGCAGTCGAAAAACACTTTCCGGTAGGACAGTGTCAAAAACTTTTCGAAAACCTATCCAAAAACCTATTTCGATGCCAAATATTGTCATTAAGTGTCCACGTCTGTCAAACTTGTAAAAAATCTTAAAGTGTAATTAATCAGAGAGATTTTTCAGGTGCATGGTCAAATAGACGCCATTGTTAAGTCTTAGCTTGCATTCATCTTCAATTATGCAGGCCCGTAGTCAGGCTGGAGACTACTGTGCCCCCATTTGGAAAGTCGATTGATTTTTTTGCTAGTTCTGAACTGTATAGCCCAGGCTTGCCCCCAGTCGATTAAATACCAAAGTTTAAATGTGCTTAAGTATTTTGTCGTCTGTTTTTGGTTTTTCTATAATTACAAAAACTTTCGGTTGATTC
Organism: Holothuria leucospilota; assembly: GCA_029531755.1. Classification (NCBI taxonomy): domain Eukaryota; kingdom Metazoa; phylum Echinodermata; class Holothuroidea; order Aspidochirotida; family Holothuriidae; genus Holothuria; species Holothuria leucospilota. The sequence continues at coordinate 68,149 of JAIZAY010000116.1, forward strand.
AAACGAATCTTTCATCTTTAATTCTCGTTTGCTTCAACATGTCGGGTTTATTCATCGATAAAGGTTCCACCATTGTTGCGATGAAGCCCACTCTTGATTCTAAAGAAGAAGCTATTGCTTAGATGCGAAGGAAGTTCTATCCCCTTTTTCTTCCTTTCTGGAAGATTTTTAATTCAGAATCGTCATCGTAACGATCAAGTTTGCAAGAAAATGAGTTGAAAGGTTTCAATGCTTAGACTGCATGCAAGCTTTATAATGGCAATGATTTTCATAATCCTCGCACTGAGTCCACGTTGTATGCCTATGAACATTATACGTATACAATAATAAGCGTGAAGTATTCTTGCCAAAACTAGATGTGCACTCTAAGTTATAGGCCTGGCACCAAGGGTGTTTCATATAGTTATCTAATACCTTGAGTATTATTGATAGCGTGATGACTATATCGTGGTTTGAAGCTAAGTTTACTCATAATGCAAATGTATTCAAAACGATGTTTTACGGTACATGGTAGCTGTATATTTTTATTTCATACAATTACAAAGAAGAAGCACCCCAGTTTCTACTTAGGCTATTTAGTTCTCGGGTCTCTTTAGTTTACCGACTTCATTCTTGCTCGTTTCTTAGCTAGCAGTTCATGCAAAACCTCGGGGCTGGGGCGGGTCGAAAGGTATTTTCGACAGCTGGATAAAACAGCGGCTTGAGTCTCGGATAAAACCACAGGAAACTGCGGCCAATTCCTTTTACAGATCTATGGAAGTAGTATGAATTTGGTGTTATAGAGTGCAACTTTCTGCCATCCCAGGGGGTTAAGATGCCAAATTTCTCCCTCCGGATGAGGACAAACACCATTCCCCGTGGTCAGCCTTACAGAGAAACATGCCACAGCGAGAACTACTGTTTCCTCCAGTTTAAGCAAGTCTCTTGTCAAACTTGAAGTACACTAACGACAAACAGTGATGCCGACACGTGTAACAAGGGGAGAGTGTACCCCTAAAGATTTCCCATCGAACTTTAAAGTGATATTAAAGAAGCTTAAAGACACTTTAAAGGAAAATGCATCTTTGCGCGCTCTCCGCGCTCTTTCACTTCAGTTCTATACATTTTCATTTCTTTCTTCACAGCAATCTCAAACGTTTTCGCTTCATTCAGTGTCAATGTGGTACAATTATCTACATCTGGATGCGCATGATTATGGAAAAACAAAGTTTGTAACTTGAGTAGAAGAGGAATTCTGAGCGCCCTGTACTACCTTTGAAAAGGTAAAGTTTTTTTCAAAAATGGACTGGAATGGTTAGAAGCACTGGCGTATTTGGGGGGGGGGGGCATTGGGCCATGCCCCCCCCCTCACCGATGCCAAAAAAAATTAAAAAAAATATAAATATTTTATAGTTCTTGGGCAGTCTCATTTTGGCCCCCCAACATCCAACATTTACAGTGTCGTTTTACCCATTTTTGCTCTCAAGAGGACAATTTCTCTTCTAAAAACACAAAATTTTCGGGGCGCTACGCGCGCAGAAGAGCTAATCCAGTTTCTTCTATGGTTCCACTCTACATTGCTAGATAGCGCAAGTCCTTCCCACCTCACAAAGTAACATGTAGGAAAAGTACACAGTTTATGTAGAGGTCGGAAATTTCCTCCCATCGCAAAGGCTAGTAACTGCTCTTTTGTGTGTGTCATGCGGCACGGTCAGTTGGTGAAGGACTCACGGAGCAATGCTTGGCTATTTGATCGGATGGTCAAGGTAGTTTTGATACAATGCATATTTTATCTCTTATACGGTCTAAAACTCCTAAAGATTTTCCTTCTTTTTGTTCTCCATGATTACATGTGTTGCTTTTTTTTGTGAAACCTACCAAAAAATTTTTGCGCGCTTCGCGCGCTTTGCAAGTTTACATTTTAGATTCCGGGAAAAACATTTAATCAACGCCGAATTATGCTTCTCTAGCATATACAAATTTTATGCAATATGTGGCCCGAATGAAATGGTCTAGTACACAGGGTGTTTTTTTTTTCAAATCCCACCTCACCTATACCCAACAGCACTGGGGCTCTAGGGGCCTCGGGTCGCAGGCCTCCCGTCGGGCAAATCTTGGCGTTACCTGTACTCAATAATAATAATAATAATAGACTCTGGCTGTGGAAAATCTCCGTTCCAATCAATTCACTGAAATCCATAGGGATAACTCCACTCTGGATAATTTTGAATTAAGTCGGATAAATTGTGACAAACTTAATGTGTTTTAGAACAAATTCAAATCAACCTTTAAAAATTTTTCGCAACAATTGCGCATCTTGATGGCTGCTATCAAGCCTGACAAGTGCCATTTCCGACGATCTGGGATGTATTCAAAGCTCAAATTTTCTTGGTACGCTACGCGCCAAACTTTGGTGGCGCTCCGCTCAGATATTACCGCTGACTATATATCCGGAAGTCAGAACACTTTACCTATTTCTAGACTTTTTCCAATAGGCCTATTTTTTTAGGAAAGACATCAGACAGTTGTCTTAGTATCACGTTGAAAACCCTGGGAAGGGCAATTTCCAGTGATCTGGGGGTATTTTTTGCCAAAATTTTCTACGCTCCGCGCCAACTGATGGTGGCGCTCCGCTTAGATATTGCCGCTGACTATATATCCCACTTTCAAAGACGGATCGCCGCCCATGGTGGTCATAAAGAACATCCATATCTACCGAGGAGTTATGTGATTTTTTTCTTTCTTTCTTTCTTTTTTTTTTTTCTTAAATATGTGTCATTATACAAAATGTCAGTACACGAAATGCCAATTTAGAGATATTTTCAGCGCAGGTCAAACGGCCCGGAGATGCAATCTCCAGCCATCTGAGAGCCTTGGGGAGCCAAAAATTTTCTTGTACGCTCCGCGCCAACCTGTGGTGGCGCTCCGCTTAGATAGTAAATCGTGCTCCATGCCCCCCCCCCCCCCCCCGTCACCGAATTCCTAGCTACGCCACTGGTTAGAAGATGTCTCGAATTACACCACAGAGCATCTAGAAATCCTAATTTTGAGAGGCTTCAAAGCGAGGTCTTGATATTAGCCGCTCAGGATTCGCACTTGTGTATGTTCTTGTCAAGGTCATTCCCTTCCAATGCTGTGAATACGTTGGTAGACGCAGCGCGTCAGCCACAGAACGGTATTTTTGAATTCGAATTCTTGCTACTTGCTATCAAGGATTTTCGGAGTGGCAAAGTTTCTAATTTTCAGCCCCGTCCGTTGTGGGGATAAAGTCGGTTTTGGTTGTTCCTGTAAGGCTACCCCCTTAAAAAACCGCTCTTATAAAACAATCCTGCCTGCATTTGCTGATCCACTGGAAGAGGCGTAAAAAGATTAATGTGTATACACCTCTTCACTATTGGCGAAAACGATTCACCGCGCCTACTTCAGTGTCTCCCGCTGTTTTCGAACCCTGACGCCTTCATTACCAGCAAGAACTCTCCTTGAGCAGTAAGACACCGGATCCTAAGGTGACCGGCCGTCTCCCGGTGAGGACTGAAGCAGGTTGCAAGTAACTTATGAACCTGCCTAAGTCCTCGGCATCTTTTTTTCACTGCCAATAACAAAGATATATTCTCCCTGAACTACATAACACTCTTGTAAATTACCATAGAACTTGAACTTGATACATATTGAACGCAAGGTCATTCTTAAACCCTATTGCTCTGTCGCAGCCTCTTTAACCTATTTCAGATGCTGCCAACCCACCTACGCATTTCATACAGGAACTTGCACAATGTCATTTTCAAGTTTACGTGGCCAAATGGTAATTGTGAGAAAATTAAGTCTTCTGTTACAACTGAAGGTTCAAAAGTTACTCATATTCCAAGTTTTATTAACAGCCTAAAATGTACCTGGATTAAACGTTATTGTAATGAAAGTAGTGACATGTGACTTATTTTTGACGGGAATCGTCAGCCGTTTGGGAAGCAATTAATTTTTCAGAGTATTTAATTTTCAAGGATAATATGTAAAAAATGTCAATAATATCGTTATGTAGCAAATATTACAAGCACCGAGTGACGGCGTCTTTACTGAGCCGGCTGAAAATTATGGTGCTGAAGTCATATGGGATAACCCACACATTCGTATTAAATGTAACATTGTAATGTAAAAGTAACTATCTCAGAAAAATGTTATTTCTGCCATTGATCTATTAATCAAGATAACGTACATTTAACTTTGGAACAGTTCAAACGCAATTTTTACATAGAGTACTTTCCTTTCACTCTTTACTGGGAAAAAGTTTCATCTATTTTACAAACATGAAAAAGATATCAGAAGTTTAAGGTGCTAATTACAACAATGATTTTTATCAACAATCCACTGAATACAACATCCATTAATCAGTTCATTTATAGCCACCATTCAGCAAAGCCGTGTAGCTGAAACCCCAACTTGGGGAAAACGGGAGGGGGGCTCATCCCAGTGAAAAATGGGAAGAAAAGTTACTAATTTTGGACGATTTCTTCCAAAATCGTCCTGTCATAAAAATAGTCAAGGACAGTAATAAACTTCAGTATTGTTGTCTGGACTATTCCATTATAGAATAGGATCTATAATAGCCTTCAAGGTTTCTTCATGGTATGAAAGAAACAACTAAATTATTTTGTCCCTCAAGCGTAGGTAGCAACAACTGAGGAAGAAAATCCCCATTTCAACGTGAAACAGTCGGCTGATTGCGCAATAAAACATTCCTTTCTTCTCAACATTTTTCTACCAAAATCGTCCAAAAGACGTAGGAAGAAACTGGAAGACGAAAAAATGTTGTCCAAAATCTTCCAAAATCGTCCCATTTTTCACTGGGTTAAATTACTTTTACTGAGCGAGAGTGGTGTATTTTGTCAACAGGCCGGGGTATCGTATACTGTAACTGAAGCTAAGCTTCAGTATTTCCGATTTAAATGTTTGCAAAGATTATTTAAAATTTTAAAAGAAATGGGGAAATGTGATTCTGATATTTGTCCTTCTGTGGTATAGATGTTGAAAGTCTTGAACGCTTGTCCTAGTGGGATTAGTGTGTAGGAGCAAGTTTCATTTTACATGTGAGTGTGTTTTTTAAGAAACAATTTTATTTCTCGAAGTGGGATATTTTATTCGGTTACGGTGATGGATCCAGTCACCCGTCCGATTTTTCAAGTTTTAATGTACAATTCTATATTTACAATGACAAAAGAAGTTTAAGTTTACTTTAAATTTTGAAAGATATAACGAATCAAAAATACAACTCTATATATAAGGAATGTAATATAGAATGTGACAAATTATGTTGTGTTTTTTTCTGCTTGCCGGGCTGTATTCTCTTAAGATCAGGGGCGTAGCTAGGATGAAATGTTTAGGGGGGGGGGGCTAGGTATCAAATGGGGGGCATGCATCGCCGTCCTTAGTTTTTACACATTTTATTAGGACACGCAAAATTTTTCTGGAGCATGGCAAACATCTGGGGGATGTTTGCTCAAACATTCCCCCCCCCCCCCCCGTAGCTACGCGCCTGCTTAAGATATTTACTTGAAATATTTGCTCCTGTAGAGGTTCTTCACTGACGTCACAAATACATGTGACAACGACGAAGTCAGCCATACTGGACGTCAAACTTATCGCGCGCAACATATACTTCGTGTACGAAAGTATTGGTCAAAGGTTAAAGTGGTTAAACCTTCTTTTCAAAGAATGTTTCCTTGACGATGGCGAAAGTTTATTGAGAAATCTTCAAAGAAAATTACCGAGCGTACAATTTTATTATCGATTTCCAACAAATATACAGGGTAGAGCTAGATGGATTTCTTGGGATCTTAGAAGAAACACTGAACTCCGGAGTCCACATACTAGATTGCGCAGTGCTCACTACAGATCTGGTCAGCGACTTAAGATATTACGATAGAGTATTTTTCTATTTAATCGTTATGAAGCATGTAAACCCAACACATGTAGCTTACACACAGGCCTGCACGTACATGTACGTAAAATCGATCCCTAACGGTTTACTTAGGAAAACTTTCTTTCAAAAGAAGGATGAAAACATTTTATGCTTTGACCGGCATTGTGTGTAAACAGTGTGGTTGTTACGCGTACAGTAAGTTTGACGTCGAAAATGGCGGCACAGGTAAAACCGGGACCATTATGACGTAACGTGAAGAACCTCTGTAGAGGTGCTTCAAGTGACGTCACGTATTCGACCAGGCCTTTTCTGCTCGGCACAGCACAAGCGCAGTAAGAGTATTTACAGTACACGTGCACTGCATGACAGTAGCGTGTTCAAAGGGGGGCCGGAGGGGCACTGCCCCCCCCCCCACCTCTGAAGCCAGTCGGGGGAAAATCTCTTAGTCGGGGGATTTAAGGGTTAGGGGAAGAGAAAAAGATTGAAGAGACACTGAGCACTCAACAGGGATGGCGCCAGGTGGGGGGCGGGGAGCCCCATCGGGGAGTCTGAATCGATACGATAGAGTATGCAGGCAGTCCCCCGACGGCGTCTGAGAGAGGACAATTTCTCTAATAAGAACCCAAATTTTTCGGCGCGCTACGCGCGCTGTATAGTTACTCCAGGATCTTCAGCAGTTCCATTCCACATTGCTAGAAAGCACATGTCCTGCCAACCTTACCACGAAACATGAAGGCACAGAACACTGTTCATGTGGAGGTCGAAAATTTCATCGCATGTCGCTAAGCCTAGTTACTGTTCTCTAATGTGTGTCATGCGGTACGGTCAGTTTGTGAGCGACTCACGGACCAAAGTTTGGCTGTTTCATTGGGTAGTCCAAGTGTTTCGATAATGTGTATGTTACCCCCGATATGGTCTAGAACCCCTACAGTTTTCTTTTTTGTTTTCTTTATGTTCTTGATCACATATCTTTTTTGTGTAAGCCTACCAAAAATTTTCGCGCGCTTTGCAAATTCAAGTTTCAGATTCGAAAGAACACTATATAAAGTGCGCAACTCGGATCATGAAGTATCAAGTGATATCATGTAAAATATGCCCTGAAATGGCATGGGATAATAAGTCATATCCCCTTGTCACCACCTCTTCGGCTGTCGAAGCTTGGGGTGGCTGGCATGGCCCAGCCCTCTGAAAATTCTGTCGCCACCCATGATCTGTTTACTTATTTTGGCTTTCAAAGGGTCATTTCTACAATGAAACCCAAGATTTCCGGTACGCTTTGTCCACTCTTCCACAGTTCTGTTACTTACAGCTTAATATAATACACACCATTTCCACCTTTTCAAGTAACTGAAGAAGTAGAATTCATGAATTTATGTAAAAGTTGGGAATTTCACCTCATTTCACGTTATTCAGTCAATGTTCTCTTGGGTCTGTTGTGCGATACGGCTATAGTGACAAGAGGAGAGAAGTACAATGTAAGTTATGCCCGATAGGGACCAACTGCCCGGACAATTGACCTTTATTAGCTTTTAATAATTATACCGATTCTTTTTAGTGAAGGATAACCCAAAAAATTTTCGCTCGCTTTGCAATTTCACACTTTAGATTCTGGGGAAAACATTAAATCAGCCCCGAAACTACGTTCCTCTAGTATATACACCCATTTTTATGAAATATATGTCCCGCAATGGCATGGTTTAGTACACAGATTTTCTTCAGATCCCTCCCTACCATCCCCTTGACGGCATCGGGGCTGTCGGGGCTTCAGGTCGCTGCCTCCGCCCGTCTGGCCACCTGTCGGGCAAATCCTGGCGCCATCCCTGGCACTCAAAACTTAGAAGTAGCCTACAGAATGATATTAGAAGAGAATTTTTTCATTTTTTGGTCGTTTACCAAAGGATAGAGCTCTTCCAATTGTCCTCCAGTGAATAATCAGACAGGATGCTATTAATATCAATATCTGCCTCATATGGTGCAGGTAGGCCTACTATCATTAAGTTCCCTTCGCCCTTCGCGCTAGTCACTTTAACCATCTGTAATGGTAAACTATATAGGTTTAAGGATGAAACAGCGCTGTTAACTTTTGCGATCATCTCAAGCAGCCTTCTTGACTGGCCTCGTGTTCTTTAACGTAGTCCTGTCAATGTATGTGACACATACTGTGGCACACTGCAGCTTTCAACGCATAGAGGATAACCTGAACTCTCCGTCACTGACACGGAATTTTACAAAATCTGAAACAAACGAAACCTGATCAATAAGGCCTCTAGAACCAATTTAGGGCGGTCTTATTAGCTTATGTTGCAGGAGCTTCCGGGGGCTTCGCCCCCTGGACCCCCACCGGGGCTCTGCCCCTGGACCCCGCCAGGGGCCCTGGCGCGGGCCCCTGGACCCCACGCGTGCAAACTCGCGCTTCGCGCTCGTGGTGCACCTTCGGTGCACTTGTCACACCCCTCCATGTCAGTCGGGGGAATCACAGGTTGTGCCCCCCTCCCATCTTCGAAATCCTGCACGCGCCACTGCTGCATGACCATAGATACTGCTGTGACACAATGAACGCTTGACTGGCAAATGTCAAGTAACCAAAAGGACGCGCGACCGCGTGACGTCTGATAAGCAACTTTATTGGAATTTTACTTCCAGATGAGGTATAGGTCTACTTCGGTTATTGGTCCATATTATATCAGTGGTTTGTACGTTAACATGGTTATTATTTGTGACACAAAGTTTGATGAGCATGGCCAATACAAAAACCCCATTAGCTATGAAGAATTTAGTGATTTTAAATACTTCATGTAAGCCTGGGATATTCTGTAATGAAACCTTGTATTATACTGATATCAACTTAGTCCCAGAGGTTTGGGTGATTGTATATACATTGTATATAAGCTGGAACCATTATGTAACCACGGTACATTGTGTCATACAGTTGAATGTTGGGAAGTGACGTTTAAAATACATGAAGGAAAAATAAAGGTTGCAATTAGTGAAAGTATAAAATAATCACATACCACAATACAAAGCACACCTTTAACGAGGAAGCTAGCCCTTTAATTGGGCTAATTGAAGTATGTATTAAAAGTGTTCATTTCATGGAATAGTTCTTCGAAGTTCACTATAGACGGGCTGTTATAATATGCCATTTACATCGCATATAATGAAAAATGACATGAAATCTCTTTCACAGAGTAACTGAAGCCGATATTCTGTTCTAAATATGAAATGGAGCTTCCGGGAGCTTTGTCCCTTCCTGCCCTTGGTCACCGGAAGCAAAATTCGCGCTTCTCTATAGTAGTGCACCTTTCGTGCACCTGAGATTCATTATTGTGACCCTCCTAGAATATTCCTGGATAAGCCTATGCGCCTGTCCTACGGCATGGTTATGATACGACTTGAAAAGGTAAAACTGGCAGAGTGACTGCGTATTTGAACAAAATGTTTTGTTACAGAGAAAAACAATAGCTGTAACATTCTTTTTCAATTTTGGGAAAAATTTGAGAAAATTGATGTTTCCTTTTCCTTCAGTGAGACCTTGAACTTTGGTAGCAGAATGGTGACAATAAACAGATAATGTTACTAACTTTTAGGATAAGAAATCAAAACAATGAAATTTCAAATAAACTTTGAAGTCTTATACAAAGAGAATGTAAACAAGTCTTCGTAATATTCTGTTACTAAACTGTCAAAATACGGGATTTCATTCCCTACAAGATGTGCCTTTTGTCGTATACTTAACGCAATACCTTTGGTTTTGTTATTTTCGGGGATGAGTGTGTTCTCGCCAATCCCTCCATAGTTTGCCTCCATGATGCCCTGTCAATCGTTCTGGTATGTATAGATTATTGTTGTGAAAATAAACAATAAATGAAATGAATTAAAGAAACTCAACCATGTTTATTTATGTATTAAATGTACGGCATCCTTTACCTTCTTTGTTACGGTCATTCAATCCAATCCAAGCCCACTGATAATACTGGTCACAGTGCGTTACCATCTTGCGTACAAATTCGTTCTCTTCCTTGTTCTCGTTGGTGACAAGATGAGAATTGTAACTTTCACACGATTGACGAGATTTCCCCCAGTTCTGCAAGGTGCTGATAATTTTATATTCACTTCCATTCCATTCATTCCAGTCATTGCACTCTGTGTTGAAGAGAAGCAATTCTTTCATTAGTTGTACAGTTAACAACTTCACCAAAATTTCCAATTGTAAAGGAAGAAGTTTAGATGAGTATATGTGCACGGATAATTACACACATTTTGTAGCCTATGATTTTTGTCAGAAATACATCTCCTGTACAAACACTAAAGGGAAAAACCTTTACACGTGTCACCTAATTGGGTCCCATTACTACTGCAACAAGGTAAGAATTAACCATTTCTTGCATTTGTACATAGACCTCCTATACAGGAAGTGTTGATGTGTTTGTACCGTAAAGAAGGCGGCATAAAAAATAACAGAAGCATAGTTACTCCATGGTAGTTAGGTGGCAAGAATTGGGGAAGGGTTAAACTCTGTGGACGCGCTACATGCAGTACAAAGACAAGATATGCAGTCAAGTAATTTTGAATAAGTACACCCTAGAACCCGGATTTATTAAGGGCTCTTTTTAATCACACTTTGACAATATCTTTGTCACTAAGTGTTTAATTCATGCATAATTACTCTTTAGTGTATGTTTAACATTTTGTTCTGAGGAATCATTAAAATACTTCAAAAGTAAGAACGAGTAGTTTTGCAAGGTTTAGTTGATATTTTATGTTTAAAGTAAGGTGCCTGATTGTACCCTTTCATTGCCCATGACCATATTCTGCTGAGTACACTGCTGTGTGTGATGGAGGCTACACTGATATACATATCTCATTTTAGTGATCTGTTCATGTCAGAGTGTTATAAGTAGGCTATATATTGCTGATATTTTAAATTAAGGTTGAGTTACTGATTATACCCTTTTATTGCCATGACCCTATTCTGCCGATTACTCTCCTGTTGAGTACCCTCCTGTGCGTGATAGAGGATAAACTGCTATACATCTCTCATTTCACTGATCTGCACTTTTCAATCAAAGGTTAATCACCAGCAATGATTGCAAATACCTGGATGTTAATAAACGTACTTGGAGTAATTCAAAAGCTACTTTAAGCCCAGTGTACCTTCATAGATAAATGTCTGCTTTGCATGCCTCCAATTAACAACCTTATTCCACCCACTGCTAATACCCGGATGTTACAAAATGTGTTTGGGCGATGCAATAGCTAATATAAGCACAGTAAACCTTCACAGATAGTTTTCTTCTTTGCAAGCCCCCATTTGAAAATTTGACTGATTCCACCCCTGGTATAATGGTATTGTGATTTGATTGTCCCCTTTTCCTTTGACTAATTTTCAGTATAGCTTGTCTGAAATAGAATCTGAATTTTACCCGGTTCATGAAATGGCAGAAAGGTTTTGTTAAACGACTCCATTTCCCCTTGACCAAACATTGCTAAGTCCGCTTTTTCTGACTCATTCCTGTTTATACTTGGACCTCTCTAGACTTAGACTTGAAGCAGACTTGGGGTCAATTGGCATTACTTTCAGAATGTGGTAATTATGCAGAAAGCGCATGCTGTGCTGGAGGGGGGGGGGAGAGGCTATGCTCCTATTAAAGTAAGATTAAAAATTACGCTTACCCTAATGCATTTATGCATATCTATCCCCATACAGTATTTTTACCAATGGAAATTATCCTCCCCCGTGCCTTGTCTGGTTACGGGCCAGAGAAGATGATTGACTTCTTTCAATCCATTGCGAGCACAGCATTCATTAACAGTCAAAAATTAAAAAAAAACATTGCTACATGTTGTGTCTCTTTACCGTGTTTACTTGTTTAATTAATTACAGCTAATCACAGCCTTAGCAATTACGATATTTTTTAAATGATTCAGACCCACATTTATTTTTGAGGTGTTGAAGAGGAACTTAATCGAATCTTTTGGGGGAAACTTCCGTGCAATCTTTATGCTCGGTTTGAAATACCATACTGGACTAACCACATTGTCTACCAAACGTGAACTTGAAGCATGGAGGCATGACGTCATGGATTCACACTGGTGACAATTTTTTTTTTTTTTTTTTTTTTATTCCTTTAAAGTTTATTTACCTTCCATTTTATATTGTAAATATCCGACGGATCCAAATCATAAATTCTGGGCACTGAAATGTAAATTAAAATGTTCCTTCAGAGCAAATTAGCAACCCAATCTTAATGCAAGGTTAAAAGATTACCTTGAAATATAAAGAAATTCAAAACGTTGGTCAACAAAGTGAGTACATGAAATTACGTCTGCTTGCTTCAAGTAAACTTCTGGAAGTCTAAAATATTACGTTTGATATCGTTTAATTTTCGAGAACCGAACACAGTTATTGACTGGAAATTATCCCAAACATGAGTTTAGGTCTGGAATATATTTTAAGAGCAGATTGATTGGCTGGGTTTGAAAGTATAAGACGTGATTACAGATAGCGTCAACTAATAGGAGTCTTATCGAGACCACGGGGCTGTAAATTGCACCACATATGGTGGGAAAGTCGTATTTAAGTTGTCTCCAATCGCCAGCTCTGCAGCTTTTTCGAAATAAATAAAACGGATGGATCCATCGATCCTTCCCGTTTTGACAGTTTGTGTCTGACCGTCCACTCGTTTGTTCTCAATATCACAATGTAATCGACTCCTCCCTTCAGAGGTTACTTTAAGACATGTGAAAGTTAAACATTTTAAGGCAAAATCGTGCTCATTTATTTCTTGGTTTTAGCGTTCATGTGTCTTTTACCCCTCTCCCGCCTTAACTTGTATACATATAGCGGCTGATCTTATTTCGAGGGGTGGCTCCCGGATTCGCGTGGCAGGGGTGACAGGCGCCATAAGGTGAGGGTGATAATGGAAGGTGGTAAGGAGGGTATTGAAAACAATACTACATACAATACTGTTCTATCATATGACAGAACAATTTTTGCCCAATTCAACGGTACTTGATGTACAAGGTTGATATTCTGCTAAATTTGATGTCTTTCCGGGAGTCTAAATTATGGAATTGCATAGCACGCGAAGGTGGCAAAACCTGTAGTTACAAGAAAAGGAATCTATTCTCATTGAGACTGAAAATGTAGCAACTGTCGGGGCCAGCTGACTCTTATCAGAGATGGCCATTGCGTTGTCTGGAGTCCACTTGGTCTGGTTAAAATCTCCATCAGCTAATTAATAAACAGATACAAACGAAAAACAATGCGACTGGGCATGAAAAGTCCCGACCAGATTAAAAAACTTCAAACTGCTACCCATAGGTCACTTAAGAGGAGGGCGCTTGTACTACATTTAGCTTAAGCCTGTGTAATAAAACTGTGCGAGAGACTGTAACAAGGAAACCCTGCAACGCGCGAAGCGCGACGAAAATTTGGGTTCCAACTGAATAACCTGCCCCCCTTGAAAGCAGGTACAGGTAATCCGTAAGGACCACTGACAGCTGTTGAGGGTAATATACTATATCGTGCTCCTCAACGACAGGGGTACGGCTCTGTGTGCAGGTCAAACACTGCTTATTCTCAGACAAGAATAGTAATTGCCTATAAGTTGCAAACAATGCCGTTGAAAGGGAGATGACGTCTGTAATTGGAAGAGTGTGAAAATCTAATTCCAATAGTATTGAAAGAACTCGATGTGGATATCAAAATACTCGCTACTATACTTCAGTACCGTATGAATAATGGTGAACTCCACACAAACAACTTTCTGTTTGATCAATGCATGTTCCAAGTACACAGAAAAGGTTCATACTTCTGTATAGGACTGTAATGCTACGAACGTTCAACTGTTCATCTCTGAGCTATGTCCGTGATTGACCATGAAGAGCAAAGGATAACAACATATGGTTCTTACAACTTTAAAGCGCGTGAAAAGTTGGGTGTATGAACCGGCCTTTAGATTGCTGTAGTTTTTCGTTAATGTCTCGTGTTACTTTAGAATGACTGAAAAGCAAATTGAAGTTCAAAGATAGATTTTACCGCTGCTTCCCTTTCGTAGCCTAGGGCACCTTAACTGATTTAAGGCGGGTTTATACTCCCAAATTTACACGCACTACAAAGCTATAAGAACCATAAATGATCATCCCTTGCTCTTCCCAGCCATACACGGACATAGCTCAGACCTTCATATTGCTATACTAAAGTATGAATCAGCATTAGGCGTTTAATTGTCCGCAACCAGGCAACGGCACCATCACAAAAGAGACAGGAAGGGGTTGGGGCAGTGCCGCTAATCATTTTTAGACCAACAATTTTATTAAGTGATACCAAAAGCGTTTACGCTTTAGATACCTGTAACTGGTAAGGTGAGGTATCTCTGAGAATGAGTGATGGATGATTGTAAACGTTTCAATCTTTCGCGAACTTCCAAAATTTTCTCGAGCTTTTAACCAATTCAGACTCGGTGTTTTCTCACTCTGGTATTCGAAATAGTGTTCTAATTATTTAAACGTATTCAAGCAATTTCGTATAATTCAATGGTAAGGGCATCACTATAAGGCTAATGGTTTTACATAGGCCGGATTACCGGAGAGCACAACTTCTAAGTTCCGCCCCTTTTCTTGACTTGAAGGAATCCCGTACATTAGAAAAAAATCAGCAGATTCCCGAGAATTCTCAATTGAGACGGTCCTGCTTGACAGTCAATTTTGTATCTCGGCATTAAAAAGTGTCTTGGTGCAGACACTGCAGAGCAGTCTGGTCTGGCGGATGAAATATGCAAACCTTCATCAGTGAGAAAAGTAAACAAGAGCTCGAGAGGCTGATTTCCCAGGCAGAAAGCCAAATTGGCCATCAAAAATAGCATTGTTCTTATTAAAATAATATTAGCATTCTAGTGAATATGATCTTTTTGAGGATTCCCTTCGGTAATATGTCTAAATTCGTCTAGGAGCCTTAGTGGGAACGATAAAGTATGTAATCATGCATCAACATCTATCAGTCGTCTGTTCGGACTACCTGTTCTTGCTTTCAAGGGAAGGGGTACAAATTATTCACTGACAGTTGGAACCAAACTTTTGTCGCCCTTTGCGCATTGTCCAGTTTCGTTGTTATGGTCTCTCCCAAAGTTCTATTACACAGGTTTTAGCCAAATATGGTACACGTCCCTGCCTCTTACCAAGTGACCTATGGATAGCAGTTTGTATTTGTAATTTGTCACTCTGTATATTAATTACCATTCACTTACCGATGCATTTGAAAAGGGGCATTATGTCAGTGGTACTTTCTTGGATTTATTTAAGGTTTCGACACTTTGGACCACAAAATTCTATTAAGTAAACTGAATAATCACGGTATTAGGGGAAGTTCCTCATACTTTATTCCGTAATTATCTCTGTAATCGCTGCCAATTTGACAGTAACAATAACCACGATTCAATCCGTAAGAAAGTACTGTGTGGGGTTCCCCATGGTTCCATTCTTGGTCCTCTTCTGTTTTTAATGTATGTTAAGGACCTTCATCGTTCCAGAAGCTACAATGATTACTTATGCCGATGACACAAATCTGTTTTATTCTGATGGTAATCCCGCTAATATCATTTCTACGGTTGTGCAAGAGTTGAAAAATATTTGTCTGTGATTTTAGATTAATAAGCTTTTCCTTAATGTTAAAGAAACATGTTGGGTGATGTTTTCCTCTCGTAGTAAAATTGTGCCCCTAGAGTGTTAAGGTATTTTAGTTAAGAACGATTTCATTCCATTTTCTTCAACCACTGCTAAGTTTCTAAGAATTCTAATAGATAAGCATTTAAGCTGGGAACCTCATATTGACTACATTTCAAGTTAAGATATCCAGAGGAGTGGGAATATTGAAGAAACTAAGACATTGCCTTCATGGTAACATACTGCTTTCGATTCATAACGCTATTATCTTACCGTATTTTACTTATTGTAACATTGTCTGGGAAATAATTAATCATCAGGTCTACACAAACTAGTGTTGCTTCAAAAAGGAGCTACTCGTTTCATTGCCCAGACACACAGTAACGACAGAAGCTGCCCAATCTTTTCCTCTCTGAATTCTCTGGAAAGTTTCCGACATCAACAAACTCCAAATAGCTTGTTTCGTTTATCAATACAAGAATAGGTTTCTTCCCAAAATGTTTCGATAATCTATTCTCGGAGCGTAACTCTATTCATAGCTATAGCACCAGATGAAATAACCATTTCAATCTACCTCTCAAGCGTCTGACCTCTTCCCACTATTGTATCTGCTTCTCAGGCCCGAAGATCTGGAATTCCCTCAATGAAAATTAAGAGAGTCATCCTCTTACACCTGCTTTAAGAATTACTTCAAAAGAGAGCTAATTTCTAAATTTATTTAAAGTTTTCCCTGTCTTTCGCCTACTTTGTAGGGTGTGGTGGGGGTGGGGGTTGTTTTGTCTTAGCCGAGTGGGGGATAGGTGATTGGTGTTGTACCTTGTTATGCAATTGGTGTTTTTCTGTTTGATCTTATTGTTGCCTGTGATTGTTATCAATTCTCTCTTATAATAAGGCTTTTCTTCCTCACAAGTTCTATCTTTGAACTTTTCTTGGAAACTCCTCACTCATTTCTCTTATGTATTTCATCTATACTTTCCTACAATCTTTTATTATGACCATACTGTCTGCATCCTTGTAATATTTACCATATTTGTTATCTGTTTTTTGTGTGTTTGCGTCTGTGCATTGATTGGAATAAAGTGAATTGAATGAATGAGCACACCCTTCCCCGACAGGGGGCATGGTCCCATGTTGGCCAGAGTCACCCCATGCTTACTTCAGGCCCAGAGTAGTCGTTTAAGGTGTACAAAATGTTGCTGAACTGAGAGGCGTCTGTATTTAGAAGACTGTGAAAATCTGTTTGCAACTTAACTCCATGTGGATATCAAAACACTTTCTGTTACCGTATGAGTACTATAGGGAACACATAAACGACTTTCTTTTTGTACAACTGTTCAAGATATAAACCAACGCTCTAACTAGGCTCCCGTATTTTACTGTCATGTCTTGTGTTACTTTTGAATGACTGAATAAAGTAGAAGAAAGCAGATTGATGTCCAAAAGTACCTTTTACAGCTGCCTTTTTTAAGCATAGTGCTTCAAATTTGCCTGATAAAGAGATTAACTGACCCCAGTGGCACCTGCACATGAAGGGTAAGGGTTTGTTTTTACCCTAATTATTTTTCGACCAAAATTTAATTAAAATGATCCCAAAAGGCGTTTAGCAATACACATCTGTGAGAGTTGAAGAGGCAGAGGTAGAGGAAATATAATGGGGAAGGGGCAGCGGGGGGGGGGGAGGCTAAGCGGGGACGACCGCTTCCACTCTTGAAAGTGGGACGAACACCCCTTCTCACTCCTATCATCCACTCGTGTAATGGTACCGTAATTCATTGCATTCTCATTTGTTCCTTGTACATTACATATAAGGAACATTTATAATTGAAAAGAATGTTTTCTTGCGCTTCTAGAGCTGTTTTGTCCCTCTGTAAAGTAAGCCAGTGCAAGTTTGTAATCTGCCTAATGAAACCCATGATGAAAAAGTGAAGGGTTCACCCTATTAGAAAGATTCCTTGGCCGACATTTGCTTCTGCTGTCAATTTTTTGTTTTAGTTTATTGCAGACTTGTAGTGAGTACATACTCATACTCATAGGGTTGCACAATTACCTGTACTCGTACTCATGAGAATTAATTTGTACTCGTTCTCGTACTCACAGATTTTGAAAGCCCTGCATAGGGGCTAATGCAAAATTTTGTACTCGTACTCATGAAAAAGGACATGTACTCGTACTCGTACTCACAACACAGACACTGCCCTTGTACTCGTACTCATGACATTGTACTCGCACTACAAGTCTGGTTCATTGACACTTTAACATCTTACCTCGCATATAACTGAAATTTACAACTACCAAGTTCATCTTGGTTGCATTAAGACCAATCGACCAACAGGCCGTGTGTAGCCTAGAGAGACCATTGATTTGGCCTTAAGACAATTCTCTGTTGCAATCTTATCAAACACTGGCATCATATCTATTTTACATCCCCATTTAACAAGGTGGCGCAGGGGGGGACCAAGAGCCACCCCCCCCCGTCGGAGATTTTCCCAGTTTCTTTGCTAGCCATAGCCAAGAGAGTGGGTGCAATAAAGAGTGTAATTCTCAAAGGCGATCAGTCGCCCCGGCGGTCGGCGGATGACCTTTTGTTGTTTTCAAGGGACGCAAATCCTTTAATACGAATATTTGTCACTGTAGGGTTTTTTGCTTTTCGTTTATTTTTGCTGTAATGTAGTAGACAGTACATATCGTTCCACCTAGCCTATATAGTATAATCCAGAAAATTGTCCTACATTGTTTTGATAATGTTGGAAAACTTCTTCCTTAATCGCATAGTATTTCTCATGCAGTGGCATGATACCAGGTGAAACAAGTTGCCCTCCCTCGAGGCGGGTTCTATTTTTGCTCACTCAGTACAGATTTTTTAATGTGTTTCAAATTTTTGCCGGTTTTCGCAGTTTTGCAGACCATGCTTATAAAACACTGATCAAGTATTAAACTGCTACAGTACAAGGTGTGTCCAGAGGGAATGAACAACGCTAATGGGCTTATGACGAAATAATATTCATTTTGTCATTTGGTCCTAAATATTTTAAGCTTTGTTTCATATAAAATGTTGGCTTCCTGGACACTTGAATGGCGAATTGTAGTGCGTTGACTCCTGTAAGTGGATCAAATGCGATAATCATACACCATTTTGCAGCTATAGGCTCATTCGTAGTGTAAAAATTTTCAGCGGCAAGGGGCACACTCTCCTTAGCAAATCCCCTCCAAGGACGGTCGACAGGATTGTCCACTCAACTTGTCCCCAAGTCCCCCCACCCATACAATTCTTGTGGCGAAACGTGTTTTGGAACTGTACTAATTTTTTACATTATAAGATATCGAAGTAAAGGACGTTTAGATGCACTTGCTAAGTATTGTAAGAGTAATTTTCTGCAATCTGGGAGCCATGTGGGGCGAAAAGTTTCTTGGTACGCTACGCACCAATTCATGGTGGCGAACCGTTTAGTATCATAAATTTTTAAACACTAACCATACATTGTCATTTCTCCCCTGCACTTCAAAATACCTTCCTGTGTCCCTCCTAATGAGTGATGGTGCTGCATTTAACATTTGTATAACTTATCCTTCGCAAACTTCAAAAATTTTCTTTCGCTTTGAACACTTTCATTGTCAGTTTATGTTCACTCTCGTATTATTCAAACGTATCCAAAGGTTTTCGTATAATTCAACGATAAGGATTTTACTGTAAGGCCGATGGTTAGGTATAGGTTGGATTACAGAGGAACACAACTTCCAGCCTGGGTTTCTGCTCTCTACTTGAAAAAAGACAGCATATTTATGAAGATTGAAAATTTTAGTAGATTTCCAAGCATTTTTAATTCAGACGCACCTTCTTAGCAGACATGTTATGTGAGGCATTTTAAGGGTCGTGTTGCGAAGCATTCATGCGCTCCCCCTTTGTACTAATCACTTACGTCTTTGTGTAAAGGGTCATTTGCCACTACATGCACCACCTGGACTACCTGATGAAATAGCCAAACTTTCCTCTGTGAGTCGCTCACCAACTGACCCTACCGCATGACACACACTAGAGAACAGCAACTAGGCTTTGGGATATGGGATGCAATTGACATCTATAACCTGTGTACTGTGACTACATTTTTCTTGGTAAGGTTGACAGGACTTATGCTATCTAGCTATGTGGAATGGAACTACTGAAGAAACTGGAGTGAATCTAAAGCGCGCCTAGCGCGCCAAAAATTTTGGGTTCTGATTAAAGAAATTGTCCTCTTGGAACCACCCTGGCGCCACCCCTGCCTCAGAGTCTGGAGTATAGAATTTAAATGTCCAATTTTCCGCCCGACTGAGACAAAATATCTGCCCGATTTAGTCAGGTTTCTAACATTTGGGGGCGGCTGCCCCCCCCCCCCCCCGGCCCGTACGGCCATGCCTGGACTACCAGATGAAATAGCCAAACTTTGCTCCGTGAGTAGCTCAGCAACCGACCGTACCGTATGACACACACAAGATAACAGCAACTATAGGCTTTGCGATCTTGGGATGATATTTACTATCATCCCTATATAAACTGTGTACTCTACCTACCGTGTAACTTGTAAAGTGAATTGACTTATGCTATCTAGCTATGTGGAATGGAACTTACAATATATTGGAGAAACAAGAGTAATTCACAGCGCGCGAAGCGCGCCGAAAATTTTGGGTCATTTATAAGAGAAATTGCCCTCTTCAGAGCAAAAAAATAGGTATATCGTATATCATAATCAAGTTGAGTAGTGAGTTGAGTGAATTTTTTTTTTTGCCCAGATCGCCAGTGGGGGGGGGGGGGGGCGACAAGCTTTCATGGGGGGGGGGCTGTCGCCCCCCACGCCCTCCCGTGGCTACGCCACTGCTGGCGAAGCCTCTGTTTACACTCTGCTGCGCCATTTGGGAAAATTTTTAAAAATGGAGTAAGTTCAAAGGGGATTTGGCATCCTTTAAAATCAGCGAGCTGCCAGCAACTCCCTGCCCAAACCTAAAAGCTCAATTAGGAATAGTTCTAATACTGCACTTTAATAGATATTTATTCATGTATTTATTTTTATTGTGTAATTAATATATAATTAATATGTTTTGAATTAATATTTTTCAGGTTTCGCCTGAACAAACTTTATTGCACACCAATAACACCAGCATTCCTGACGTCGAACGAACGTTAATTTCGTACAATACTAGTACAACTTTGATTGACCATCTTAAGTAGGAAGCATTGTGCGGTCGTTACAAAAACGCTCAGGATGTTGTCTAGCAGTTAAGATCATCCTTTTGCTTGTAAGAACGTTCCCCGATCATCCTCACAAAGATTGTGAATCATCCCCAGGTGAATCTTCATCTTGATGACTTCAGCATTTTAAGTGTACTGTACAGAACAAGCAAAATGTTAAGGACAATAACAACTCCCCGAGTTTAAGAACATAGCTTTAACGGAAATAGTAATTTTGTTCTGCTAGCTTAATGTAAGATAAGTTTGTAAATAGTTGTAAATAGTTCATGGTTGTGTTTTTTCCGGTCCGGTTTTGTGTCTTTCTGTTTGACAGTGTCCGTTTCTATGCACTTTAAAAGCACCGCTTTAACGGAAATAGATCGAAATATTTTTCTGTCCCATGCCTTTAAAACTTCTTTCGTTATACAAATACAACAGAGTTACAACTGAAAGATTCGAATAGTGACAATAGATTATCCTACACCTGCAGCTCGCAGCCACGAAAGAATCACGATATTTAAGAAGCCCTACATTTTAGTGTCACATATGTGATCTAAGCGACCAACGCTGTCAGTCCATCCCATTCAAGGGCCCCTTCAGACATAAGTTCGTGTCCCTTCAATCTGAGCACGATGGGCTACTTCCGACTTGAAAGCGAGAAAAGATTTAACACGGGATCCGCTCTTTATGCCAACTATTTTAGCCTATATACAAAGAGGTAGAATTCAAAGAAGGTCTTCAATCAATAATAACATCTCATTAAAATGAAATGAAGGATGTGACAATTTCCCTGATAGCACAAAAACGTTGGGCCAACGTTGGAAGAAGGTTGAAGTTTTTGTTGGAACCACATTGGGGAAATGTTATTTGAAGGTTGGCTGCTCATTGTGAAAACTTTGGCCCAATATATTGGCTTAGCAATGGACCAACGTTGTGCCACTGTCCACCCAACATGTTGAATTGACAATGGCTCAACGTTGAGCCAATGTTAATCCTGCCGTTGTTGCAATACAGGGCCAACATTACAACAACTTTTATCTAATACGTTGTTGTTACAATGAACCAACGTTGGAAGACTGTTGTAGGTATTGTTGGCAGCACATTGGGAAAATGTTATTTGAAGGTTGGCTGCTCATTGTGAAAACGTTGGCCCAATATATTGGCTTATTAATGGACCAACGTTGTGCCACTGTCCACCCAACATGTTGAATTGACAATGGCTAAACGGTGTGCCAATGTTAATCCTGCAAGTTGTTGCAATACAGGGCCAACATTACAACAACTTTTATCTAATACGTTGTTGTTACTATGAACCAACGTTGGAAGAATGTTGTAGGAATTGTTGGCAGCACATTGGGAAAATGTTATTTGAAGGTTGGCTGCTCATTGTGAAAACTTTGGCCCAATATATTGGCTTATCAATGGACCAACGTTGTGCCACTGTCCACCCAACATGTTGAATTGACAATGGCTCAACGGTGTGCCAATGTTAATCCTGCAAGTTGTTGCAATACAGGGCCAACATTACAACAACTTTTATCCAATATGTTGTTGTTACAATGAACCAACGTTGGAAGAATGTTGTAGGTATTGTTGGCAGCACATTGGGAAAATGTTATTTGAAGGTTGGCTGTTCATTTCGAAAACGTTGGCCCAATATGTTGTTTAATCAATGGACCGACGTTATGCCACCGTCCACCTAACATGTTGAATTGACAATGGCTCAACGTTGTTCCAACGTTACTCCTACAACCTGTTGCACCAAAGGAGCAACAAGTTGTACATAGTTGGCATTACGTTGGGCCAACTACACTATGCCTGTTTTTTAGAACTTCCCTCCAATAACTGCTCATTATGGGATACCATAATGAAATATCTCAGAGAAGTTACCTTCTGCAAGTTTAAAAGCTACCAGCATTGCTACTTACATGCGCGAGCTTTTTTTTTCCAAAAGTCCCCTGACTCTCTGGCGAAGAGCCAGGGGCGAAAACCAAACAATACTCCCGAAGGAGTTCTGCTCCCCGAAGGAGTAACAACGTCCCCAAGGGACAAACTTTGACTTAACTGACACCACTAACATGCGCACTAACATGCGCGAGCTAGCCACTTTTAAAAGCAGTAGGTTTTTAATATAAATCATGTGAATGTTCGTTTGGCTGTTATATATATTCAGTGAGACGTCTTTGTTATTATTAACCCTAATAACACAATTTTTTTCATGATATTCCAATTTCTCCTTTTTTTAGTTGCATTGTACAACTGAGAAGCATGATTTTCTGCAATAATTCACCATTACCAGTCACAATTTATTTCAATCAGACCTGTTTTGAGGGATAAACCAAAATTTGCTTTTAAAAATTCAGGATGTTCCATTCAGATGAAAGGTGTGTAAACCTGGTGCTCCAACATAATTCTTTAGCATTTAAACATTTTCCTTAAATTGTCTCGGCAGAACTTTCTACTAGAAAAGTAAACATTTTGCAAAATATTCACTGTGAATGTAAAATTTAGAAACAGCTGCTATTAAAGGAATTGTGACTTGGCTTGATACCAAAATGATCGGATAAATATTATTTAAGTGGACTATGGTTGGGCCAGTGTTGGGCCACTTACCGGTTCCCAACCGAAACTAATGTCAGCGTTAAACAGCCCATCACTGGAATCCAGTGTTCGGGTTGGGCCAACCAAGGGTTGTAGGCCGAATTTTAAGTAGCCTTCAGATTCAGCACATCTGTTGAGGTGTGACTTTTGATTTAACTCTTTCAATTCACATATGCGCTGTTGCTGTTCTACATTTAACATTATAGTACTGCTTTGACAGTTGTGTGAAGTCTCTTATAGTGAATGTTTTATTACGGTATTATTGGAAACGGCCTATAGAAATTTCAGTAGTTTTAGGATTTAGTCCAATGTTGGCTCAATAGTGATGCCCAACAGTTTGTCACTTAATTAAAACTGGGTAAACATTGGTTAATTACATAATTACCGACGGTTGGCTAAATATGGCTGGCTCAATATTGGCTGAAGACATATGGACCAACGGTTGATTTCATGGAAGTTGTTCAAAGACGGTTTAAGGTAAAGCAGCTACTTGAAGTTTGTCTATAGGCCTACTGTTAGCCCAACGTTGGCGCAGTAAATAAAATCCAAGTTTGGGCCAACGTTGAAGAAACGAATTACACCCAACTGTTGGCTGACATTTGCTGATCCAACGTCAGTCAAAGGAATGAAAGCCAGCTGTTGGCCGTCTACTGTTAGCCCAAAGTTGGTACAGTTCGTAAAATCCAACAGTTGGATGCTTAACGTTGGCCCAACGTTGATGAAATGAATTACGCCCAACTGTTGGCTGACTTTGGTTGGACCAACGTCAGTTAAAGGAATAAACGCCAACTGTTTGCCGTCTTACGTTAGCTTAACGTTTGATAAGTAAATAAAATCCAACAGTTGGGTGCTTAACGTTGGCTCAACGTTGATGAAATGAATTACGTCCAACTGTTGGCTGACTTTTGTTGGACCAACGTCAGTCAAAGGAATAAAAGCCAACTGTTGGCCGTCTTACGTTAGCCCAACGTTTGATAAGTAAGTAAAATCCAACAGTTGGGTGCTTAACGTTGGCTCAACGTTCATGAAATGAATTACGCCCAACTGTTGGCTGACTTTTGTTGGTCTAACGTCAGTTAAAGGAATGAAAGCCAACTGTTGACCGTCTTACGTTAGCCCAACGTTTGATAAGTAAATAAAATCCAACAGTTGGGTGCTAAACGTTGGTCCAACGTTAGTGCAACATTGTAATGTCGTACGGGCGGCAAAAAAAAAAATGTTGGTCTTAAGTTGGACCAAAAAATGTTGGTCTTAAGTTTGACTAACACTCTTTTGCCAACACAACACATTACCAACGCTTGCCAACATTTACCAACTATTTTCCAGCGTTGGTCCAATGTATTGTGCTATCTGGGAGAGCAGTATTTTATCACAGATAAAGTGCCGCTGATGAATTTTGAACCTCTATTTACTGCTTTGACAGGCCTATAAATAAATTCTCTGATACTGTTTTATTACTGTATGATAGTAACGGCCTTTAGAAACTTCAAAAAAATTTTAAGTGTTTGTCCAACGTTGGTTCAATATATGATTACCAATTAACAGTTGGTAACTTTAAACTGACTCAACGTTGGTTTCTTACATAATGTCTAAAATAAGGCCTATCAGTCGGCGGGGCAATGTGTGCCCAACGTTGGTTAAATGAATGTAGCCCATCCTTTAGTTGGTACATGTTGGCCCCATGTTGGTTTAACAAGTAAGGCCCAACATTTGGTTGGTACATGTTGGTCCAATGTTGGTTAAACGAATAAGGCCTAACAGTTGGCTGGGCAATGTTCGCCCATCCTTGGTTAAAGGAATGTGGCCCAACAGTTGGTTGGTACATGTTGGCCCCACATTGGTTTAACGAGTAAGGCCCAACATTTGGTTGGTACACGTTGGTCCAACGTTGGTTAAACGAATAAGGCCTAACAGTTGGGCTGACTAATGTTCGCCCAACGTTGGTTCAATATATGTGACCCAACAGTTGGTTGGTATATGTTGGCCCAATGTTGTTTGACCGAAGAAAGCCCTACTGTTGGATGGATAATGTTGGCCTAACATTGGTTCAATGAATGAAACCCAACAATTGTTTGGTAAATGTTGGCCCAACGTTGGAAAAATGTTAGAGTGCACAACAGTTGTTGACTATAGGTTGGTCTTGCGTTTGTCCAACATTTATGTGCCAACACAACTTATTGCCAATGCTTGCCAACATTTGCCGACCATTTGCCAATGTTGGTCCAACAAAGTGTGCTATTTGGGTTAATGGTTTTCCCAAATCTTACGTAAAGGCTTTCAGTTAAGTGACGTCTTCACTTGGCAATAAATTATGGGAGGAATGAGTTTCTCCGGATCGCATTTTAAGTCTAGGAGGTAATTTATTCCTTAGGATAGAGGGGACAATCTACTCAACTGGAGTTATAACAATGTAGATCATCCCTCATGAGAAGGTCATCGGGGTGGTAGGAGGGGGATGGGGGAATGGCGCACCAGGGGTGGCGCCAGGATTAGCCCGACAGGGGGCCAAGCTCCCCGACGGGGCCAGGAACTCCATGGCCCTACAAAGGTGATGAGTTGCCAAAAGGACGACAAACGTAAAATTGTCGGTGCGCCAAGCGAGCCGAAAAATTTCGACTTCTTTTGCAAAATTTGAAAATTTGGGGTGTTATTGAAGAAAATTTGAAAAAATTGGCATTTTTCCAAGGAAAAGTGGAAAATTTGGGGTCTTCATTGAAGAATCTTCACTTCCTACGAGCAAAATCAAGCGGGACGACTGAAGGTCATTGGGATTACATATTATATCGTGTAAGGATTAAGCTCCCAGACGAAAGTGGAAAATTTCCCCGACGGGGGGCTAGCCTTCCCCAACGAGGGGCATACTATTTCCCCCGCTGACACCACCCCTGGGGCGCACACGGGGCGAAACTGCACACATCAGGCCTGTAGTCAGACAGGTACAGGTACGAATCATGATTAAAGGGGAATTTTCATGATCCCAGACAGTTCCAATTCTCCCAACTATGCAACTTCTAGCTCCTCCCATAACTGTATGAAGCTACGCCTTGTGCAGGAATAAACCTGTTTTATTGCTTAAGGCCATGTCCTGGTGAGCATACAAGGCTATAAAATGTAATAAAAGCACTCTCTCTGCCTTGTGCGGAATGTGAGCTACTCTGCATCTTTCAAATTTTCAAACTGCGAATTTTCATACCCCTACACTAAAAATATACTTTGGGGTGATGACTGTCTGTCTTTAAGGGGAGGGGCACTATATACAAAATTCATATTTTTTACTTTTCTAGGGGGAAAACATTCCCCTGAATGCCATTATCTATGGGTTTGGCATACATGTGGGGTGACCTAACCTTTAACACACCAGATTGTCAAATGAATAGGTAAGTATTGTGCCTAGAATTGGAAAGAAAGGGGCTAAGAAGTTGGTAGTCTTCCAAAATAGTGCTAAACCCAGAGCTCGGGACTTGCGAAACACTTAATCAGGTCTCAGGTAGGAACTCTGCAACCGCACCTCAGACAAAAAACTAGCTAAACAGGGGTTGTCTTTCATGCGCAATCATGTGTGGATCTCCTTTCAATGGGAACCTTGTAAACTTTCTCTTTCTTTTCTTCATTCCATCAAAGACCTCAAACAACAACTGATGAAGAAACAGTTCGTTGCCTAGCAACCGAGACTGGCGAAGCTTTTTTACTCACTGAATTGCAACAGGGAGCTGTCTACAGATACGACAGCAACGTTCGACTTTGTATATAAAGTACACAGTGCTAGAATGCTAGTACAAGTTGGAAGCCAAGATAGCTTGTACAGGAGTGCCGACAAAATGTTGCCGTGGAGGGTTTTTCGTATCACCCCACCCCATTAACTCAAGTGACACAGATGGATTGAAAAGCTCTTTGTATTGGCGTATGGTCCAAGGACCTTCCACAGTAACCTTGGTGGGTTTGATAGAGGGACAATGGCTAGGTGGGGAACAGAGTAAAACCTCGTAGTAATTTGTAGGCTCTATCCCTTTATCACTACGAGCCTGAGTCACAGGAGGGTGCTTGAATCCCAGTCCCCCTCCCCCCCCCCCCCCCCCATCTTGCACTGGCACCTTGGTTACCAGTCTGAGTATGTATCTTTGTCAACAGAGAAAAAGCCAATGCCTAACGTTATCATATATTGGTGATGACTTCTACAACTTTTAAGAAAAGTCTTCATTACAGGCTAAGATCTGAAACCACTCCCAAACGAAGACTAACAACCCCGAAGATACACGACCCTTAAATGAAAATCCCCAGAAAGCTTTAACGATGTTCTGAATTTGCATGAGCTAGCTGCATTGAAAGGAAATGTGGCTATTGTAATACCAACAATAGGGCCCCAAAGGATTATTACTCGTACTGACACAACTGAATGGAAACTTATACAAAAAGTTGCCCCTGACGTTAGACCTTTATGTTTGTAAACAATGGTACACCAACAAAGTAACAAACAAGCAGAAAAGCACACTGATTGGCTAGCAGTTGATGAAAAGGATATGACGTTTTCGTTTTACTCTTCCATTAACTAAATTAAGTGCTGAAAATGTAGAAAATTATATAAAACATCATTTATTTGGTTGCATTTGCGAGAATCGCCACAAAGATATTGTCAAAGTTAATTTACAAGTAAAGATGATAGCTACAGGCACCCCAATCCCTTCATGATGCATGGGATTTTGATTAAAATAGTCAGTAATAACATTAATATGGTTCTGTGAGTGACCCTATATAATCAGTTCCAATTCTTATCTCTAGTAGTGGGTAGATAGCATATGCCGTCACGAGGCCTCTGTGTGTGGTGTGACACTTCATGGTTTAGGGGCCGTGTCATTTCCTCCCTCCCTGTCTGCTTGCTAAAGACCAGGGTCGTTCACGATGACGACAGGGATCGTTCATCTATTTACAGGGGACGTCCTTTTCAGATGTGGGCAGAAGCGAACTAAATAGCCTGCGCTCATTGGCTTACTCAGGCCTTTGACTCAGTGGGGTATGTTTGATGACCAGCGTCTATGAAAGCGTGACCCTTGTCTTTTGGCTACTTTTCGCATTAATTAAGCAGATTAGTGGCGCTCTCTCGTTTTAATGGATATTACTTACGGTGATGAAAGGTAGTTGAACCCAAAAGAAAGTAGCGCCCCCTTTAGTATTACCCTTCCCCTGTGCAACAGAGGAATCATACCTCCAGGTGAGGGCGCCTTTAGTTTATAACTGGTTATAATGAATCCTGGGCGAATCCTGTGCTGAATCCTGTGCTAGCTTCAGACTGGTCTTGTCGTGCTCGCCAAGCGGACACTACTTTCGGGGCTTCTCTTTACGGATTACCAAATAATATAACGACGGAACGTGTTCAGCTGTTACGTGACTGGATCACTGAGCTGAAGTACGGCCAACTGCGCAGTCTAATGCCTGTGTAAGTGTACATGTGCAAGAACACCGTTTCGTAACATGGCTAGCATAGCAAATTTGAGACTCTGCATCTTCTCTGCAGGTAAACTTTAAAAGGAACAGTTTCATGTATGATGTTTTCATGCAAGCCTTCATTGTAAAGTATCTCTGAAGTGTCATTTTCATTTAAGTTGAACTTTACATCGAGGTATTAACGCTACAAGCACCACACGCGTTAGGAATGTGATACTGACTTAGGCCTAACGTTAGGCTAACGTTACTTAGGGCTAACAATGTTAGGCCTAATTGTTATGTAAGTGCGTTCAATCTCAGTTGTTCTCGTAATCAACTTGGCTGGCTGAGGCCTAGATTTTAGCCTAGCGTAAACGATATACATCACTATCAAAACACAGTAGGCCTACAGTCGCGTAATAATACCAGACCAGGAAAATTCGGCATCATTTTCGAATACGGAGATTTCTCGACCTGATACATAGTGTGTTGACCATCGAATGTGCATTTAAGGAACCCTATCATTGCAACTGCAAGCCTTTTGTATGGTATGTTATGCTAGGCCTAGGCCTAGATGCACACTCGACGGGCCCTCGCAGTCGATGGTCACCCCATTATACTTACTAGTGATAGTAGGCCACAGGCGTTCAAAACATTAACATAAATAACATAACATAGGCTTAGGCCTAACGTAACATAACATAACATAACATAACATAACAAAGGCAGATTTTCATCACCCCAGACAGTTCCAATTCTCCCAACCTACTTACCTCTAGCCCCTCCCACATCTAACTAAAACTCATCTTTATCCAGACACAATCCTAGTTTATTGCTTCAGGGCATACACTAGTGAGCATACAAGTCCTTAATGTGTAATCAGAACACTCTCAGTGCATGCTGTGTAATTTGAGCTACTCTGCATTTTTTGAATTTGATGTCAATCAAAGAGCTGTACCTATTGAGACTTTTGATATACATAGGGTGAAATTGTAGTTTGGGGTGATGAGTGACTGCCTTGAAAGGGCAAAGGAGGGCTAAGGCCCCATAAGATGCCCTGAAGTCCATACAACCTAGACTGAAAACAAAGAACCAACCAGCACCAAACAAGCCCAGCATAATTAGATTCTACCACACTTATGGAAGAACTTGTCAATGTTAACCTTGAAGCAGAACACATTATAAGCTCAAATCTAATGGACTTCTTTGAGTCAAAGAATATCCTTTCATCAAAGCAGCATGCCTTTAGAAGATCACACAGCTGTGATACTCAACTGGTGTCAGTCATTGAAGACTGGGCTTCATCCCTGGATAAGAACAAACAAACGGATGTTTTCATTCTGGATTTTGAAAAGGCTTTTGACACTGTGCCTCATGAGCTACTAAAAACCAAGCTCTTTAGCCTAGGTGTATCGAACCAGATCCTCCAGTGGGTTGACGATTTCCTATCTGATCGTAAACAGGCTGTTGTAGTGAATGGTATTCGGTCTTCTTTTGAGGATGTCGTGTCTGGAGTCCCTCAAGGGTCCTTCTTAGGACCCATTCTCTTTTTGGCGCACATTAATGATATCGTAAATGTTGCCAGTTCTAATGTCAGGCTTTTCGCCGATGATTGTGTTTGCTATCGAATCATTGATGATGATAGTGACTGTCGTAGGCTCCAGGATGACATTGATAATCTAGGTCTCTGGGCTAAGACGTGGGGTATGAGATTCCAGCCTTCAAAGTGTAATATCATCACTTTTGCCAGGAAAAAGAAGCCTGTTTGTTTCGATTATGTCTTGAATGGTGAAAGGTTACTTAAGGTTGACTCAATTAAGTACTTAGGGGTTTCTATCACTAGCGACCTTAGTTGGGATAAGCATGTCCAATTTATTTGTAATAAAGGTAACAAAATCTTAGGGGTACTTCAAAGGAACCTATCGTTTTGCTCTAGTGATGTAAAGCTAGCTGCTTATAAGGGTCTTCTCAGACCAGTTTTGGAATACGCCAGTTCTGTGTGGGATCCACACCAGATTTATTTACAGGATAAGCTTGAGAGTATTCAAAGGAGATCGGCTCGCTTTATCAGCTCAAACTTGTCCCGGGAGTCAGGGTCTATGACTTCTGTTCTGAAAGACCTTGATCTCCCTACGTTAGCGGAACGTCGTAGACAAAACAGATTGATCCTGTTCTCTAAGGGTGTTTTTGGTAAAGCACAAATTCCTGTGGATAGACTTCGGCATCCCACTTGTAGAACACGTTGGATGCATAATCTGCATTTTTGCCACCTCTTTACTAGGACAAACTGCTACAAGCATAGTTTCCTCACTAATACGGTTAAGGATTGGAATAGTCTCCCTGCTTCTGTAGTTGCAAATTCCCTTGATCATAAGGACCCTGCCCAGTTTATTGCTAACAACATTAGGGCTTGATACCTCTCGACGCATGCGTGGTGAAGTAATGTCCTTCTGGATGTGTCACCATATTTCGAAAGAAGAAGAAGAAGTGCACAGATCAGTGATTTCACTGACTCGGGCACTCGGGCCAATGACGCACAACTTTTCATTTTGACGCACAGACACAAAACCTGTGGGGTCAAACTGACGCACAGCTTTTTCTCCCCAAGAATCAGTAATGATAACGTAATTTTGCCAATACATTCATTGTGCAAATTAATTCACAAAATGTAGCACTTTCAGTCTTTCCAGTTCCGATATTGAATATCGAAAGATTGAATATCATGTCTTAAAAGAAAAAGATAATGGAAAAGCATCACAAAGAAAATAAACAAAAGGCATGAGTAAAGTTTGTTGTATTAAACTCAAATTTATTTTGATCCCTTCTCTTTTAAATTTGACTCTTGTAAATTTATTTTGAAGGGTCTGTGACTCCTGAAAAAAAATGATGAGTGAAAACCTTGCAGATGTGGAGTCAACTACCTGCTCAGGCAGACTGAACCACTCGTTAACAACTCTATGAGAAAAGCTGAACTTCCTAATGTCGAGCCTTGCAAAACACTTAACTAGCTTCTTACAATAGCCTCGAACCCCAGAATCACATTGAACCTTTAAAAAATTGCAAGATGACAAATGATTCCTATCAGAGAGAAATTTGTACACCTGAAGCATGTGCCCCTAATCCTTTTTCAACTTCAGGGTGGTAAGCCCAAGATGCTTAAGTCTAACATGATAAGGTAGGTGTCTCACTTCGGGTATAAGGCGAGTGGCTCTCCTCAGAACCTGCTCTAAAAGAAACTTGTCCTTTTCATGGAAGGGACTCCACGCCTGGGCTGTATAGTCGAGGTGGGGTCTTACCAACTGCTTGTACAGATTTAATACAATTTCTTTACTAAAACTACTGAGATTCCTCTTGATCAATCCAAGGCTCCAAGCACCCTATTAGCCCTAGCAACACAGCTGCACGCTGTCTAGATGGTTTAAATCGCCTGTAATAACTACACCCAGATCCTTCTCAAAAGTCACATCACTCAGAATACTACCATTCATGTTATAATCTTAGCTGAAATTTTTAGGACCAAAGTGAAGGACTTTGCACATATCTGCATTAAAAGACATTTGCCAAGTCTGGGACCAAGAAAATAACCTATCCAAGTCTTTTTGCAGTAAGGAGGCATCATCCTTATCACAAACCTTCCTATAGAGCTTCATATCGTCAGCGAACTTACTAATACTAGATGTGAGAGAGCTATCAATATCATTGATGAAAATCAAGAAAAGAAGTGGGCCAAGAACAGAACCCTGTGGAACTCCACTTGTAACTTCTTTCCACGAAGAGAAATTACCGTTAACAACAACTCTCTGAGATCTACCATTGAGCGATGAATTTATCCAGTCAACACAACTGCCCTTGATGCCTAACCTATGCAGTTTAACCATAAGTCTACCTAATGGAACTTTATCAAAAGCTTTTTGAAATCAAGGTAAATGACATCAACACTGTGACCAGAATCAAGAGATAAAAACACATCCTCAAGAAAGCTTAGTAAATTAGTAACACAAGATCTACTATGTAAGAATTCATGCTGTGACAGATTGAGTAACCCATTATCTAATTTAAGATATTTAAGCAAGCAATCCTTGATTACAGATTCCATAACTTTGCACACAACACTGGTTAAACTGACAGGCCTATAATTGCAAGGCAAGCTCCGATCCCCCTTTTTGAAAATTGGAGTAACATTAGCAATCCGTCAGTCAGCAGGTACAAAGTTTGAATCCAGAAACTTCTGAAAAATAATGCAAAGAGGAACTGACAAAATCTCGGAGCATTCATGGAGAATGGCAGGATGGATCCCATCAGGCCCAGGGCCTTCCTTACTAGCTTTTAAACTACATACTACACACTATAAATATAGCCTATATTAACAACCTAGGATATCTCCCGGGACGAAGCACGAATCCTGGCCTACAGTATTTTACACTCTTACCACGAACCTAGAAAGACTTTGTTAATCATGTCATCTGCTCCAGCAGAACATCCAGCACCTCATCAGATACAATTTTGTGCATAAGATGAATTTCAAACAGTAAAAAAAATGTGAGAAAATAAAATTTGGAGCACAGGCAGTCGGGTGGCACTTCACTGCCTGCGATACAGATGATAGTAGCCTGCATTGTTATCCATGCTGTCTTTCTCACGTAACGGAAGGTGGAAGCAAAGCAAAAGAATAAAAGTTCGCCATGCAGATTAAGGTATATTTTCTACCATCACACATAACGTGCGCTGTGATTGGCTTAGAGTAGGGAACCTGAGTCTTCATACAATAAGTGACAGTGTGTCTCTTAGCCAATCACAGCACACGTTACGTGTGAAAGAAATAGTGAAAATATGCTGTAACTGTACTCAAACTAATAGCTAGCTCCACCCTAATACAGTATGACACCACAGAACACCAAGTGTGCCCCTGGGAAGCACTGGACAACTATGGCTACACCAACAAATGCAGACAGCTGATTTATGTACATGAATTGTGTGTAAGTGTTTGTTTGGAATACACTAAGAAATATAAGAAGAATGATCAGTTTTACTGGTGTAAAACATTTATCAATGTCAGCTTTAAATACGTGTGAACAGTAACCAGCACATTGGCCTGGATATTTTTGCACCTATGAGGAGTCAGTTTGCCATTTTAAGTTTGGTATCTACAGTATGATTGTAATACTTAATAGTATGATTTTGAATTAGTGCATCATGCATGAAAAGTATGAGTTCCATGGTACCGTGACTTACCACCCCGGAAAACAGTACAAACCCCACGGTATGAACCACCCCTATGTTTTGGGGCTGTTTGTACCATTTGTCAGAGGTGGTTGTACCTTTAATGGCTGTGAGATTTTTGTAAGTGAAGTTAGATTTGACTTGTAGTATTTTCAAGTAGAAATGGATTTCGGATAGGCAGTAGCAAAAATTTTTATATGCTATGTGTACCTAATATGCTGTGCACTAACTTTCTGTCATTTGGTTGGAAACTTGTTTTGAAGAACATCATGAAGTCATGATCAATAAATCTGCCTGAACTTTACCATGTACTGTAGATAAAGTGTGTGTACATAGGTCAAAGGTATTATGGAACTGTCTTTTGTCTCAAATTGTTTTTCATTGTGGCCACTCCTTCTCATTTTCAGTCCTTTATATATTGATCTGCGGCTGTAAAATTTACAGCAGAACCTTTTCAACAACACAAAATCACTAACATATACCATCGTTCATTATTTGTACATAAGGAACCACCACTGAAAAATGGTTCAAACAACTGCAATAAGCAGGAGCGGTTCGCACCGTTTTTCAGTGGCAGTTGGTAATGGCGGTAAAACCAGGGGCAGTAACTACCTAGACACCAAGTACCAATATTTCTGCACCTTTTCACCCTTGTGATTGTGCATTTCCTTTAATAATCTGCACTCATTGAAGAATAAACCTTTACGGTCTGGATAAAATCAAGGAGATTAAAACTGAACTTTGCACAGGCTTTCATTTTGTACTGTAAACTCCTTAGTGCACTGAAAATCTGTGACAGCATTTAGAGACTAAATTGACAGTTATGTAATAGGATATTCCATTTGTGGCACTGATAACAATTAAATGAGCAGTCTGGATCTGGATGAATCCTGCACCACATTCCTGGTGGAGTCAAGCATGCGAGGTTGGGTGTGTGCTTGCACTATTAATTATGCTGAAGTAGGAACTCAAGGTGGAATCCCTGAACTGTTTTGCATGTTTGAGTCGAAAAATGCAACAGTAGATGGAAGAAAGGAGGCAGTTATGGTAAAGTGTTTTCTTATTTGCAATAGGTCTATGTAATCATTTCATAAAGCTTTATAAATATGATTTTCAGTATCCTATAGACCAACTAATGGATTACTCTGCTGTTTTTGCAAGCTGCATGAAATGTTGAGAATGCAAAATCAATTTTACATTGTGTGCACTGTATATGCATGATGACACATGTGGTTAACAGAACAAGATTGATGATACAGGTTTTGATGAAGAGTAATTTTTCTTTTTTTGTCCAACATTCTATAAAAGAAATGGGTTTTACAATTTGGAATTAAAAGGATTTCATTTGGCCACTGGTAACAAATTATTTCCACTAATATTCATATTTTGACAAACTAGGAAATATTTCAACAATATAACAGTGCATATTCATTTTGTCTCTTAAATGATCCTAAAAGTAATATACAGGTATCAGATACTTGAGAACATCACCACCTTAATGAGTACAGAAAAATTAACACTCTGAGGATGAACTGAATTTTGAATATAGATTCTTGTTAACAACATCCATGAAAGAATTTTGGGCAATGCTGATTTCTTCTCTTTGAAAACTTTTCATTTTCCTCAAAGTGAGTGTCTTTGTTTTCATTTTCAAGGTCTTCGCAAGTTAAACTTTCCTCAAACGTTTAAAGACGTATCCCATTTGGTAAGTTTCTTGACCTGTGTTCTCTGTCTTTGGTTTGCTCATTATGTTTTCACAGCATTTATTTTTATCCAAAATTCATTGGACCCCAAAACTCTGGGACATGGGGTACCATAGCCAAGTGGCTACTGAAATTTTTGGTTCAGTGTTAACCTTGCTCTGTCTGCTTGCCTGCCTTTCCCCAGAACTGCCCTTCTGTCTGCCCACATGCCTGCCTGTCTGTCTGCCTGCCAGCTTGGCTGTCTGCCATTGCTTGTCTGGCTGTCTGTAACAGATGTGAAAAACTACTTTCACAGGGCTGAAAATAAAACATATGAGGACAAGACCATTTTCGTATTAACTTTTAATAAAAATTATAATAATAATGACTGGTGCCTATATAGCGCTAAATCAAAATCATCAAAGCGCTTTACAAGTTAACCTAGTAGAAAAAGCTTGCTGAAAGATAAGTCTTCAGTAACTTTTGGAAAACCTGCAAAGATGTGGATTCCTTTATATGAGCTGGAATGTCATTCCAGAGACATGGACAGGCAATAGAGAAAGATTGTCCACTGAATTTCCTCCGAGATACCCGCTAGTCTAAGGTATAATTACAATCTGTAGATCTCAGGGCACGACCAGGCTTTTAAAGTTGTATCAGGTTTTCAAGATAAATCGTAGCAAGATGGTGAAGACATACATTAGTAAGAATGTGGAATTGCATTCTCTGCTTACAAGGCAGCCAAATGTAGCTTTGCCAAGATTAGAGTTATGTGGTCAATCTATCTTTCAAGATACATTTATGCATCTTAAAGGGCATTAAGGTCATACAGAAGATTTTGTGTTGTCTGGTATACAGTTGGTTGTATTTAATTACTGTACAGTAGGAAGGACACAAAGCTAAGGTGGCCAAAAATGTGTGTCGTTTTGAGAGGCATTAAGACCAATGCCTAAAACATGAAGACCATGGCCCCTGTGGCCTGTGTTTATTTCCAGTCATGCTTTTAAGGCATCTCTCATCCCTGGATCATAAGGTGGTATAGAAGGGATTTTCAGAAATTTTGAGTTTTAGGGTCTTTTTATGGTCATTACAGGTATATATATATATATATATATATATATATATATATATATATATATATATATATATATATATATATATAATATATATATATATATATATATATTATATATATATATATATATATATATATATATATATATATATATATATATATATATATATATATATATATATATATATATATATATATATATATATATATATATATATATATATATATATATATATATAATATATATATATATATATATATATTATATATATATCTAGGGCTGCGACGGTTAAACGGTTAATAACCGGTTAACCGACCGATCAGTAGGTTAAACGACCGCCAAATGTTGTTTCGTTTAACCGTTTTTGCATCCTAATAAATCTGTCGCCGCAGTTCACCATTATACCTAAACTTGTTTATGCAGTAAACCGCAGAAGTTGCTTGCCAAAACATCGCAAATAATGCAAACGTTTTAACTTGCAGGCTACTTCGACGATCATCACTACAGGCGCCATTTTAAGTGTAGAAACTTTGGTATTGAATGTGGTGGTGCTCTTCCGAAATGTTTATTTTGTTTATATACCTTGACTTGTTTTTATTTTCGGTTAACCGTTAACCCTTCGGTTAATAAAAACGGTTAAGCGGATAGTGAATAAACCGGAAATGCACAGCCCTATATATATCCATATATTCTTGAAAGGTCTGGAAAATCACAAAGTTGGATTAATTTATAAACCCATCAGATATTGACCATTCTACAGGGTAATTTTCTATTTCATCCTCATATCATAAATAAACATGAGCTCAACATGCAAATGTGTGATGTCAGTTGATGGACTCAACAATATGGCTAATGTTAGCCTTTCTTTCTTGAACCATCATTTCAAGTACATCTCGAGCATTGGCATCCCCTAAGGGATTTATCATGGAAGTAAAAATTGTCTTTTTGGAAACTATTAATGTCGCTCACCAAACTGGAAACCATCTGATGAGTAATTTTAAGAGATAATTTATACAGGGTTTATAGCAAAAGAAATGCTAGCAGTGTGCAATGCTTCACATCACTTTTTTTGGCATGGACAATGAGTTACTCCAGAAACCATCAAACTTAGAAGGCGTACAGTATATGTTGAGAAAGGTAAAAGATATTGAAATAATTCTAATGGATCTTTCATTGGAGGATTTTATTCTTTAAGTGCCAGTTATAATAAGCTCTTGTTGGTGGCATGTCACCATAACTTAAAATGTGTAAAGTGCTATGGGTCTTCTTCCACAGTAAGAATAAGGTAGTATTCTCAAAAATTCATTAGGTCAAGCATCTAGTTCAATAGTATTTGTTCAGAAATTCAAGCTCAAAAGGTAATAAATATGTGGTCCATTCTGTTGTACCCATTTGAAACATTCATAAGGGGTCTTCTGCAATAGGTGATGAATGGATAATCATATGACATGAGTAATTTTGACACACCAGGTACTGCAGTATTGTTGAATACCTGTTTAGCTGTCACACTAAATTGCAAACTTTTTTTTTTATTTTGCAGCAGAGACAAACATTACTCCAAACACAGTTGTGCTCCCTCAAGACATCAGCAGCAGTCTTGGCAGAACCCAAAGGAAAGACTAGCTTTAAGAGGACTAAACCACATTTGAATATAGGGACCATTGGTCATGTTGACCATGGAAAAACCACATTAACTGCCGCAATCACAAAAGGTAAGACAGGTCAAAGAATTAAAGAATTGAATAACCCTTCCGTTCAAGAAACTACAGTCTCTCTCCACCATCCCCCCACCCCCCTCCTCCACCTAGTATGAATGCATCATCTGAAGTGGCAGAGAATGGTATCATCTTGTTGAAAAGGTGTCTTGCATCATTTCTCTGCACTTTCTTGTAATATTACCCTGTGTTCATTTCTTCCTCCCAAAGAAGTCTGACACTACAACTCTACAGAATCTGTAAAAGGTGCGCCTCTCCTCCGAGCAAAATAGTTTTCTATTTGGTGGCATTTTCTTGATGATTCAGTATCATCTAAGCTGAGGATCAAAAGGAGGCTTTGTAAGCAGTAGTGTAAACCAGAGGAGGAGGGAGGGAGAAAACTAAATAAAAATGGGTATGATGGAAAAGAGAAAATGAAAGAAAGTGGAGCAAGAAGAGGGGGAAAGATGAAGGGAGGAAAGGAGGTAGGGAAGGAAATGGACTCGATTAAGGAGAAAAATTTCAGTGGTACAGGTACTTCCCTGTAGACAGGAAAAGCTAGGAATTTTGGGAAAGATGCGAGGGTAAGAGAAAGGAGCCTGAAGGGGGGAGGGCTGAACAGGGATGAGGCATGGGACCAGACTGAATTTGAAAGGGGGTGGGGGAAGGAAAGGGTAACAAGAATGAAGGAGGAACAGGTGCATTAGAAAGTAAACAGTGGGGAATGAAGAAATGGGAAAGGATGGAGACAGGCAGAGTTGAGAGATATAAGCAGGACAAAAAGGAGCAAATAATGAAGCTTCTAGACATGAAGTGTTGGGGAGGGAGGGAAAAGCTCTACTAATTTAAAGTTTTGATCACCGTCGCTTGTGGATACTTCAAGCAACCAGTGGATTTTTTCACAGTGTGATGAAAATAGCCAGCTTGTATAGCCTCGAATGGGGTTTTGGATCAGAACCCCAATGAGGGGAGAAACTCTTAACAAGTAAAGAATGGCAGGAGACAGAAGAAATCTGGAGGAAGGTTCATTATAATTGGCAACTTTTGCAACGGAAAATATGATGAGATAGTGATTATAATAAAACATCTGCAAGAATCATCTATCGCCCACTTTGCCTGCAGCAACCATGATTCATTGTAATTAGCTCAACCCACGAAGTTTGGGTAGAGCTTTTGTTATACTGTGGGCTGAAAATGTCTGTCTCATTTTTTGTGTCTGTCTCATTTTTTGAAAGTTTTCAGCTTCTTCAAATTGCCTCAGATTTGTTTGTATTTTTGGGTGAAGGATGCACACCATGGTGGCAACAGATTTTGTTCTTTTCCGGGGGCTCAGTGAAGTGTGTTCGAAAATATTGACAATTTTCTGTCATTTTACTGACTTGACATTCCTTTTAAAATTCTACCTCTTTTGGACAAAGAGGTTATTTGTGTAAGTGGCTGTGTGGAGAGGTGAACATCTGGAGGGAGTTTGTTCATTTAGTGTAACGGACTGTCTGTTTTCATTTTCGGCACACATATGAAAGCATGCATTATCACATCTTGGTCCATCCGGTGTACTCCCTGTTTGTTGGAACATGCATGAATCACGATGTTTGGTGGCTGATTTGGGAAGGTGTGTACATATTGTTTCGGGCTGTTGGAAGACGTCTGATTAGCCCAATCCTCGAGCACAGGCAGTTCTAACGTTATATAATGCTATATAATTATGTATGTACTATATAAAATTAGAACTGCCTGTGATCAGGGTTGGGAAGTAACGAGTTACAAGTAACGCCGTTACTGTAACGAGTTACATTTTGTGTAACGGAACCCTGTAACGAGTTACATTTGCATTTCAGTAACGGAGCAAGTAACTAGTTACAATTCTGTGTAAAAGTAACTGTAACGGCATTACATTTGGGTCCCGTTACTTTCCCGTTACAAATAGTCAAAATGACCACAAATTGCATTTTCTTTGAGCTAATAACAGAATAACAGAAAATTTTCAAATTGATGACACTTTGGTAGTAAAATGTAAAATTATTTTCGATATAGGCTATTTATCATTCATCGCTATTATCGACGTCGCCCTCACCGACATCAAATTTTATTCACGATTAGAATCAGAAGTTGATATTAGATGCACACGCTGCAGGCTTACAGGCCGGGCCACTTGATTGTCTATTGAACCAGGGAGTTGTCAAATAGCAACTCCCTGATTGAAATAAGTTTAAAATTGATCTGTATGTCAAAATACTTATTAGACAGATCAATGCTTATTATCCATGAGACCGATTTGTGCGATTATTTGAAAAATACTGAACGGTCCTCTAAGGCTCAGCTGACTTTATGTATTCTAAGTAAAGTCAGCTGGGCCTTGGTTTACTCATATTGTCCTTTAGAGGACACAGTGGAGACAGTGTACCGTGAGAAACGGGTTGGCCCATGGGCATTCAAATACCAGCTTACTTTGAAAGTTTAATCATTGCCTCTTGAGACGTTAGGGCTGGACCCGTGTTCACCCGATCCGAGTCGGAGCTAACTGCGATTCTAGATTCCCGAATCTTTCCGAGCATGGTACTACTCAGGATCCTCAAATTTCTGCCAGTTTTGATTCCAATGGCACCAATTCCGAGACCAGTCTTTTTGCCAATGTATATCATATCACACATACAGATGTTTTAATTCTATCGTACATGTCCACCATTAATTAACAAAGTCATCGTTTGTACTCACTTCCATAGCCTGGCCGCCTGAGTAATTTAGTTGATTGTATGTGACAATACCTTAGATCTGTACATTGTGCACAAATGGAACTTTAAACACTTTTAATGTAACTTTCATATTTGAGAACTCGGCTGGAATGAACTCCGAGTCCGAGTCCAGTTACATCACATTCCGTAAAAATTTCGATTCCGGAACCTTCTATCCCGGGCAAATTCCTAATCTAGAAAAACGCTCTTGAGACCGGCATTAAGCTAACCGAATCCGGACTCTTGCGTGGAGCCCAGTAAATCTATACGGTGCCAAGCGTTGGTAAACACCGTGCATCCATTTATGCATCTAATTTAACATGTATGGTATCTTTATTTGATGAATCAAACGTATGAATTTAGGCTATATCATATTCTTTCAATGCCCATAACTCCTTACACTGGAATAATAGTACGGTTAATA
Organism: Holothuria leucospilota; assembly: GCA_029531755.1. NCBI lineage: Eukaryota > Metazoa > Echinodermata > Holothuroidea > Aspidochirotida > Holothuriidae > Holothuria > Holothuria leucospilota. The sequence goes on from JAIZAY010000116.1 coordinate 109,755, forward strand.
TAAAAAAACAGCAGAATATTGAAATGGTCAATGGCGTTAAAAGTATCCTAACAAAGCTAATTGGAAAGAGAAGTGTCCGACTTAAAGCTTTACCTATTGTAAAGGGAAAGTGAATTATGTGCACATGATCTGCATGTATAAACTGCATAGTATCACCATTTCTATGCACTGTTTTATATCGACACAATGTGAAACTTGAAATTTATGGGGAAATATCACTTAGCCCAACCTTAGCGGTGAGGTTTTAAAATTTTACTGCTAACAAATGTATTCATCCTCTTATTATACCATATTTATGCTCTTGAGGGGTGAAGACTTTACTGCTGAAACAACGCTCTTCCCCTTTCCGGCATAGCCGCTAACCTCTCTAAATTAGCCGACTGTGTGATGGGAGTATAAAGATTTCAACCCTCAAAGAAGTACTTTGGTAACTGGAAAAGTTTTGGTTATAACCATATTCCTCTAACAAATAGTTTGCGTAAGCTCCGACACAGTATCATGATTCGCTGCTTCATGTTGAGCATTAGGAGCCTCTGCGACAATGCCCATGAAAGATCAGCTAGCTTCATTGACTTTCTTTGGGGAACACCTAAGGATAACCGGCACAAATGAGGTGTCGGTCGTCTCATGTGCCCCCGTCTTACTATCTAATTATGCCCCCCCCCCTCCATTTCAGGTACCGAGGTACCGTATATTCACCTTGAAGTAACGAGTTACTTTTGAAATGTAGCTAGTTACTTTTTAGTCGAAAGTAACTGTAACTAGTTACTTTTTCAACATTGTAACTAGTAACTGTAACGAGTTACAATTTTATGGAATTAACTGTAACTATAACGAGTTACTTTCAAAGCGTAACGGGAACAACCCTGCCTGTGATCCTCGGGTAGACAATACAGGGAAGAAAAAATTACTCACGTGAGATCTAAACAAGTGTAAACGTGGTAGGAAAAGAAAAAGGAAAAAGGAAAAAGGAAAAAAAAAAAAAAACGCAGGTGAGACCAAAACAAAGTAGGCCTACTCGGTACTAACGCTATAGGCCTAGACCTAATGTTAGGCCTGGCCTTCATCATCATCATCATCATCATCATCATCATCATCATCATCATCATGGAAAAGACGTTGTTGGCCAGAGGCCATTTCGCCCATAAAAATTAGTTAGCAATCATGTCCGCTTTATAGTCAAAATAAAACTCGCTTTGTTTCCAAACTTTGTCAAAGTTTGACTTGAATCCGTTTAAAGACGGTGCCGTAACGACGTGCGCTGGCAGCGAGTTCCAAACATCTATGCTACGCTGAGTAAAGGATCTCTGTCTAACATTTTTAATACAACGTGGCTTAAGAATCTTTAATGGATGCCCTCGAGTACTGGAGTCAACCGCCCTTTGAAAAAGTGTAGCGTTTCCAGCCATATCGCCAGTCAAATATTTATACATATAGATCATATCACCGCGCAGTCTCCTGTACCTAAGACATGGCAAATCCAATCTGCGTAACCTCTCAGAATAAGAAAATTCCCTAAGGCGCAGGAACCATTTTGGTCGCTCGCCTTTGAACAGACTCAATTTCATCAATATCCTTCCAAAGGAAGGGCGACCAAGCTGGAATACCATACTCAATTACAGGACGCACCATAGATTTATACAGCAAGAGTAAAGAGGAGCAATCCAAAAAACAAAAGGTTCTTCTAATTACACCTAAGACTCCATTAGCTTTAGTAACAATACCAGAAATATGGTCTCGAAAAGCTAGCTCATTATCTACAAAAACACCAAGATCCTTTTGACATGAACTAATTTCAAGGTCATGTCTATCACCACCAGCATAATCACCCATAGAATACGTGAAGGATGGAGCAGATCTACCTAACCTTAAAATTTGGCACTTATCGGGATGAAAGCGAAGCTGCCAGATAACTGACCAGTCAAAAACCTCATCAATAGCTAATTGCAGTAACTCACAATCCTTTTGCGATCCAATTTCTTTATAAAGCTTAGTATCGTCTGCAAAAATCTTTACCCGACACCCAGATATAACATCCGGCAAATCATTTATATAAGCCAAAAACAAGGTCGGGCCCAAAACACTCCCTTGAGGTATACCACTCTTAATATCAGCCCAATCGAAAAACATCCTTCAACATGCACACGCTGCTTACGATTAGACAGAAAAGATCTAATCCACTCAAGGCATTCCCCACCAATACCATAGCTTTGTAACTTAAGCAATAACCGCTGATGAGGCACCTTGTCAAATGCTTTCATAAAGTCTGTATAAACCACATCAACATTAAGACCCTCATCTAATGATTTGTCCAGTCGTCAAAAGTTTCAATTAGCTGAGAGAAGAAACACATGACCTACCTGCTACAAAAACATATTGATCTGAAGTAAGTAGATCATTCTGAACCATATGTTGTATAATCATATCTCTTACAAAAGGACTCACAGATCTTACAAACAACAGAGGTCAAGCTTACTGGCCGATAATTTGAAGGGTTTGAACGCTTCCCCTTCTTGAAAAGAGGAGTTACATTGACCCACTTCCAATCCTTAGGAAGACAGGAAGCCTAAAGGATTTCTTAAAGATTACATCTAAAGCATCACAAAATTAATTACAAGGCGAGTCTCAAAAAGCACCCTAGGGTGGAGTCCATCAGGACCTGGAGACTTAGAAATTTTTAAACTCGCTCAACTTCTTCAAGACATCATCTCTATCAATCTCAATATCAGATGGCAGAGCACCATTAAACCTAGCTGCAATCAATGGTAAAGAACTCAAATCCTCGTCAGTAAAAACACTACTGAAGAACTGATTGAGGATGTTAGCCTTACCCACAGCATCAGCAACAAGCTCCCCTTTACCATCATAAAAGAGCATGGACGGATACTTAACTGAAGTTTTATTCTTGACATAACACCAAAATACTTTTGGATTTGTCCTGACATTTCCCGAGCAATATTATTGCTCAAAACTGTCTAAACTGGCCTTCCTGGTATCACCATCTAGCTTGCGATCCCTTAAACGAGCATACCTATTGGTAATCTATGCCTGAGATTTGGAGTGCACTTGCCTTTATCGCAAGTACAAGTGACGGTCGAAGCCTCAAAAAATGTGATCGTGGTCGGCTTAGGCCTAGTTTACCTGATAAGATGAGTGTCAGTTTGATAGAAAAATGAAAATACAGGGACAAAAAAAAAAAAAAAATTCACGCAAGTGAGGAACCCAAAACGAAGTGCATAAGCCTATAGGCCTCTAGGCCTTACGTTAGGCCTACAGGCTACAGTAGTCCTACGCTAGACGTAGCTTAGGGCTAGAAACTTATTGTTAGGCCCTAACTTGGAAGTAGGCTTAAACTGGACTTGTGTGTTGTCTCGCACAATGACCACACTGATTAGTGATTGTACATGTACATTAACAGGCCTTACCCAGAATTAAAAAGTGGCACAATTTACTGATTTATTATTTATGCCTAACAGGACAAGGTTCTACATGGCTTGAGTTCTTTTGTTCTAGTTAAAAGTAGCCTATCATAGACTGCCTTAAAACCACCCACAAAGTATTAGGTGAGATTGTGTTGGCATAGGCCTAATAGGACAATGAAATGGGGGATACGGAAGCCTGACGTTGGGAGGAACTGTAAGCTTACACAACGTACACGTCAGGTTTAATGTAATTGAAGTATGAAGTGTTCAATAGGCCTCGCCTACAGCATGTATACCAATAGCGTAA